>JARJLF010001474.1:0-76001 GCA_029378395.1 Mycena leptocephala | reverse complement strand
ATAAGCAGGCCAGCGATCACTCGATCGAGCTTATCAACAGACTACAACATGCGAGGCACGAGCACCAAAACTGTTGTAGCGTCTGTCTACGAGAGACTAATTTGCACTCCCGCCTGCCTAATTTGCAGGCTGCATCGGCGGATCCCCGCAGGTTACTTGACAACACTGATTTATTCACGCTAACACGTAAGCTGTCATGAATAATAATACCACTGCAAGTTTGTTTTGACTTATCTCAACCTTCCGTTCACTCGACCTTCACACAGGAACGAACAACCTGGATAATCAGATGCGGTGCAGAACACCCCCAGCCTCCTTGGTACGCCCATAGACCACCAAGTAATTGGCAGTCCGGAGTTCGACTCCCCGCGTCCGAATGCTGCATTCGGTTGCGAATCCCTTGTTTTAATTTTCCTCGTGGTCTTCTTGGTGCAGCATCTTCTTCCCTGGTTCTTGGGCTACACAAGTGGTTCGCTTTGACCCGACCTCGGGGGTTTCACGCGGATATAAATAGGTGAGTTAACTGGACGTGGTGTACGGGACAAGCCAATATCTCTAGCTTGTAACCGCCTCAGTACTCGACCACTTCACACAGGAACGAATAAGCGAAATAATTGGATGTAGTATCCCGAACACACCTAGTTCTTTTACCCTGTCATTGAAAGAGTATTTGGAATAAACCCCAAATCGACGGTTGCAGGAAGATTACGGACGCCGTGCATGACCCTGGGGGTAAGTTATACACTAAGGTCTGTCTTTTCCGTCATGTACCAGTCATTTGGAAACTGATTGGGTGTTGATTTTTTATGTTGGGCACGGTAAGTTTCTCTGACGCGGCGTCCTGTAGAAAACCGAAACTAATTGATAAATATCAGTGGGTCGCGCCAGCTACTCTGACGCCCCGGACCAGGTTGCTGCCGATGTGGTAAGTTGCATTTTTACTTGATGCAACCATAACTCACTCGCAGACTGAACCAGCCTGTCTACGCCCTATCCGCAATCTCCGCTCGGGCTGGAAATTTCCTCCTCATCCTTGGATCCCCGGGTTATGTTACGGTTGGTCCAACTCCGCGTTAATCTTCATCTTCAGTTGTTGTATGGCCGACTGAGATCCCCAACCACGCCATATTGATCGCGCAATTCAAGTAAGCTGCTATCACCATCAAACAGGCAGGATTCGATGGGGTTGAATGTGTGCTGCCGACCCTTTTTCTTCCTCCTCCCTTCTTCGCTGACGAGTCAATTCGAAGTTTACGGTGCGAACAGCTACCTCGTGCACCAATTCTTCGACTCGGGCTCCAATCACTGTACCGATGAATAGGACGGGAGTCCCGAGAATCGTGTGCGGTTTGCAACTGAAACCGTCAAGGCGTTGTTTGAGGTCGCGATCAAACTTAAGCCCGGTCTGTCTCGATAGGTTTTGTGTGTCTATTAGCCATACGCTTACACAACCATTTCAAGCCGGTGTGAAGAACGATGTTGGCAAGACTGCAGGAGATAATCGATTTTGCTATGATGCCCGGACCCAGGTAAGCAGGGGCAGCCACGAGTAAGCGCGCAGTAAACTGTCACGGCTTGTATACTTTCCCCCGACATTCAGAGGGGCACCGGCATTCAAAAAAAAGATATAGGGCTGATTTTTATCTTTTCAGTTCCTGGTACCGACTAAGGTTCCAGGTCTCATATGAAAAACCGATCATCCCGCTTCATCGGTCCGTGATCCGGCATTGCTTTACATTAACCGTTCTTTAAGCAAATGCCTCCTCGGCAGTGCAATTGCCCCATGAAGGTTTATCTCCACCTTTTCTTGCTCTCTTCTCGTCCTTGAAATTAACCTTTTTCATCTCTGTTTGCATTCAAAACCATCCCCATCAATGCAGCTACGCACTGTGCAACCGTCGCCGTATACTGGCACCAGACAGCAATGCAGACTTTATTTCCCCATCTGCACTGGCAGATCTCTTCAACTGTACACCGTGGCCTGCGCAAACGTCGCCGGCACGGGGCCCAAATCAACCAGCTGATTCATCCGTACTGCGATCCGCAACCATTCGCAGTTTATCGCAGTAGATATGGACTGCAGCGCAATTTTTGACTTATTAATGTGCCTGCGGCCACGTACGCCGCCGAGAGTTCTCCACGCATAATAGGGCAAGTCTCCTGCCTTTTGAAAGGGTATTCGGTCACTTCTTTCCTCGAATATCCGCTGCAACTGTTTCCCTATTTCTGTGGATCTGCCGGTTGTCTTAATTAATCGCTCGGCCTTTCCTGCCTGTCCACTGGTGCACAAATTCAAACAATTGCCTCAATTGTCTCTTCCACTGTGTGATTGGCCCCATCGTCGTCGTCTGACCGGGTTCATATACGTGCAACGATCGACGCAACAGACAAAGTGCGCTCCCGCCTTTCGCTGGGTCTATCGACTGGACGAGAATCCGTCCAACGTTCAGCTCGACTCGGCTCAAGCTGAACTTTTAATCTGATTAATTCAGACGCGGAAGACTGCGGTAAGCCATTGTCAACCGTTCTCACGCGGACAATGAAACCGTCATTGGCACTCAAAACTGCGCGCGACAATCCGAGCCAGAGGCCAGAAACGCTAACTGAACGGAGATCGAGAACGGTGCGCGCATCTGGTGCCAGCAACAAAAATACCGCCCAGCGAGAGTGTTCATACGGAGTAACTGCCCTCTTTCGGACCTTGGAAAGCCGCCGAGAGGCGCGATGCCAACGAGAAACCGAGGGTTTACATTGGGCTTGTGGAATTTGTGGGTAGGAGCGAGGAGAAGCGCCGGGAGAGGAGTCCGGAGTAAATGATCACTTACAAGCATGTAGGTAAGTCATGACCTGCGTCCATGGAATATTGCTGAATAGCCTCAGTCAGTAACTCTTCAATCGGAGAATCTCAAGGAATTTGGAGTCCGAGTAGCCAGAAAGTCGTCCGCGCGTACCAGTCCATGAGTTGGAAATGCCTCACGCGGTTATTCTCCAGAGATAAAATGGTTACATACTTCGTCCAAGAATGCATCCTCGATTCCGATCTTGTCTTCACCCGCTTCAAATAAACTCAAACTCCCCTGCATTTTTCATCCTCTCCCAATCCTTCACTCCCCGAATCTGGTTCATCCACATAGCCTGCTCGTCCTCGAACAGCACCATACCGGTGCCCCGGAGGGGTACGCTGGTCCCAGACCAGAACGCCGTCACATACCGCACACGCGCCCGAAGCTTCAACCCTGCCTCTCCTACAGACGCCCCCGAGAAATCCACCGCCCCAAACCCCGCCTTGCGCAAATTCGACTGCAGCGAATACTCGGCGCCAGGGGGATGCGGAAAGACTACCAGGGACTGGGCACAGCACGAGCGCACGTCCGCCGCGATCCCATCGAGATCATCTTTGTACGTGTTTATCGTGCGGCGGATGTGCAGCGCGAGAGTGCGAAGAGACATGTTGCGCAGGGTGTTTGCGGGAAGCGGCGGGATGGGGATGGAAAGGACGGCGTTGTTGATGAAGGGCGTCGACATAGGGGCCAGCTCGTCGGTGCGTGCGGCACCAGGAAAGATGGACATGTCGCGCAAGTTCACGGACAGAAACATGTGCAGCGGCGTTGCGTCGGTACGATGGGCGTAACTTGTCTGAGAGTCGCAATATCAGCAAAACATCAACGAGCGAGAAGTAAACGGCCGTAACCTTGAACCACCAAGCCATAAGCACGTCCGAACTGCCCACCCACTCCGCCGACCCTTCTGCCGTTAGTTCTCCGTAATCTCACGCTTTTTCTTCTCCAAAAAAACCTTGGGAACACGCACGACTTTGTGTTCCTCTTTCCGATCGCGAAGGATCTTCCACACGAGGCACACGACGAATGCGAGCTTTGCGAGCACGCGAGGTCGAACCAGCCACGATGGCACATGGGTCCTGGCGTCGGCGTCGTAAAGGTCGCGAACGGCGCTACGTCCCACGGCATCCCCGGTATGTCCTCCAACGCGTCTCCCGCGAGCACACTCTGCCACCCATGCATGAGCGTACTAATGCCGAGCGCATCAAACGTGATGTGGGATGAGGTAATGCCAAGAAACGTGAGATCGTCAAACACGGTGACGTGGACGTGTATTAGCGGTGTATCGGGCACGAGGAACGCTTCGAGGGACGCAGGACAGGAGCGGCTCCGAAAGTAGGGTTCAAGTAGCGGGGAAGAACATATCCACGGCTCGCTCGACGATGCATTCAACAAATGCTGGAGTGGGGGCCGCGTGTTGGAGGCGTACGGCTCGCAATGATCCGCCGCCGTAAATGCGACTGCCGGCGTGTGCGCGTCGAATGTGTTCGGGATGTGATACTCGTAGGTCTGCACACACAAATTTCAGGCAATTCGACCCACGGTGGGAAGGAAAAAAAAACGCACACCGTTTCTGAGCGCGAGGCGGGCACCTGCCCGCGGAAACTTTTGCTCGACGAGTAAGGCGAGAGTATCTTCAAGCTTCTTGGGATCGAGGCGCGCGTCGATGACGAAGCCAGTGGTGACACGAGATCGCGCCCGGACAGTCGATACCCGTGCACGGTACGACGCGCACGTCGGCAGGCGGCAGTGTCGGAGGAGTCAAAAACAGAGAGCGCAAGCGAGAGAACATGGTTGTCGGGACCAAAGAAGTTTTCGCGACTCTTAGACATCAGCAAATCCTTGATTTCCGTCTATTTGGTCATAACAAGTGCTATGTAACGCTCCGTAGCAGCCGTAGGTACGACTCTGCAGCGCAAATGCAGCGAGCCTATTAACATTTTCCGATCACGATGGCAACAGGAAAAGGACAGGAACAATCCAGTTGCCGTAACTCGTTCTCCCACCCCCTAGCGCAGGACCCGTTCTTCCTGGCCAGGCACCGCCGCCCGCCCAATTCGGTCAGGGTACTTTGACCATATTCTCCGCACCTATAGCATGGTCGTAAATGGTTGTGCAACATTCCAGTAATCTGATTCTTCTGGGGTGGTTACTACCGAGATGTGTATAGGAGTGTAGATCCCTGATCGTTGTCGCACCGCACGGAGTGCTCCACGCTATGTCACGGAAGGGTGCCTCGGGATTAAAATTTTGTACATAGGGAGGGGTGGGTATACGGGTATGGAAGTCCGTTAAGCAGCCAACGAAGCTGGTGAGCAGTGTTCTGGCTAACTATTTTAGATCCAAAGTGCGTTGAAAGTGGGCCATATTAGATGATTAAAAAGTCAAATACAGTTGTAGTCAGCAACGGGATTTAATCGCCATTGATCCGCTGTTTCCTGTTTCACGCTTTTCCCCATTGTTGCCGTTCGCTTACGGCTTAAAACTCCGGAAAGCAGGGACATACTTAATCTCTCGCTGGTGCGAGAGACCTGACATAGCGGCGCTCCAGGGGGGCGCGACATCTATTTTACCCTTTCTGCGAGTTCTGATCATGGTCCTGACTGTCCCGCGTGTTAGAACCAGATTGCTTGAATCTAGCTTTTGCTCGCGGACCGCGGTAGAAATCTATTCCGAACGGATCGGTAATTGGTCCCTAAATTATGGCGGAATGTTAAGGTGGTCTGTTGTTTTCCGATCATATCTGCGGATTTATCATTTCAAAGGAGCCGAGATTATAGAGTTACCTAAACTTGCGCAGATTCGTTTCATCCATAAATACGGCTGATGACGCGCCGACCTTCCTTCGCATTAACCATGACCCTCGCCGATTATCTTGGTGAGTACTCGCCATACGCGGTTTCAGCACTGCTCGCAATACCAAGCTTTGCCTTCGCCTGGCACATCCTGGTCACGCGACGCTCGTACGCAGATGAGCCCCCCCTAGAAGCAGGCTGGATTCCATGGCTTGGTGCTGGTCTCCAAATGCGCAAAATGGAGAAGTTCGCACTCGCAAACTACAAAAAACATGGTCTCACCTTTGCTGCGTACGCTGCCGGGCAGCGATTTGTTTTCTCGGAGGATCTTGCGGTCCACAGGTCTGTAGTCTCCTCCAAGAATTTTGGCATCAATCAGCTTATGGTGAGAAAACGCGCCTGCCTTTTCGGTTCTTGCCTTGTTGACCGGGAAATATACCAGGTCGAAATCCAGAAGCGTTTCCTCGGTGCTGAGCGCCCGACGACTGCAGAGGAGGAAGCTGCCTGTGTGCGAGTTCTCCATACGCAGCTCGCCGGCAGACCTCTCGCGCACCTGCGCGGCGCGTTTCTGGAGCATCTCATCACCACAATCGACGGCTTCAAGGACCTCGGCGTCGTCGACTTGATCCCGCTCATGCGCGAAACCATCTTCAAGTGCACGCTGTGAGTCCGGTCAGCCCTCACCGCCGCATTTTCTTACTAAGCTCGGTTCTCTCAGGCGCGCCATCTTCGGCAGGAACTTCCCAGCCGACGAAGCGCTTCTGCCCTTCGAAGCCTGGGACCGCGGCCTGCAGAATCTCATATCGGGAACCAAGGACGACGCCGCCGTGGAGGGCCTCCGCGTGCTCGAGGAGCTTGTTGGGAATTATCTCAAAGACAACATCCTCGAGACCGAACCGGTGATCCAGGGACAATGGAACCACCTCGAGCGGCTGGGCACGCCGTTCCACCTGCGCGTCAAGTTCGTTGCGCTAGGCTTCATGTGGGCGGCCGCTGCGAACGTCGCGCCCGTCAGCTCCTGGGCGATGGCCTTCATCTACAACGACGCCACGCTTGCCGCGCGCCTGCGCAGCGAGCTCGCGACGGCCGACAAGAGCCTCGAGCAGGAGGACCTGTACGAGAAGGGCGCCCCGTCCGCACAGTTGGTCGCGCAGGAGGCGATCCGCCTGACGATGCTTGGCTCGATCGTGCGTCCCGCCGCGTGCGCGACGACCATCGAGGGCAGCTTCGGACCCGTGCAGGTGCGCAAGGGCGATCTGATGATGTGCACAAGCTGGTCGATGCACCGGCGGTTCGAGGACCCGGAGGAGTTTATCTGGGACCGCCTGAAGCCCGTTCCTGGCGAGGACAATCACGGGCAACTGTACATGGCGTTTGGAGGCGGGTTGCGGCCGGTGAGTCCACCCTTGTACGATATATCGACGGTGTACTGACATGCGGCAGTGCGTGGGCAAGTCGTTTGCGTACACCGAGATCAAGATGCTGACGCTCGCGATGCTTGAGCGGTATGACGTTGGTGGGTGCCAGCTCTGCGTTCCGTCGCGGGCACTACTGATTTGTCCTCGTTTGTAGAACCCGTCACGCCGTTTCCGCGCCTCGTCAAGACCGACAGGATTGGCGTGGGCACCATGGAGCCGTCGCATGCTTGGAAAGTCAGACTCGTACCTCGTTCTTCTCTCTAGAATTTGGGCTGGCCCCCACTCGACTTTTCCGTAACATAAGAACGAACATCAGGGAAACCCCCCTCGCTAATTTTGCGAAACTTACGTTGAATTTACCGAAAGTTTTGTCATAATTTCGTGAAATTAGAGCTCATTAGCAACCGATGAAAATCAAAAATCTGCAGAAATACTGTTGAAAATAGGGGCTTCTGCAACAGTTCTCATCGTCGGCTTGAACGGCGGCAGGAATGGCGGTCTCGCATTGCTCCCCAAGAAAATGAACACCTAGTACAGTAAACGGGAATCGAACTTGAAATGGGGCAGTACGTCCCGTGTCCGCTGCGGAGAACGGCTGAGATTGACCGTTTTGAACGACGTAATTAAACAACATTCACGGCAGAGCTTCAAAGCGGCTGTATTGCGGTAGGGAGGTAAGTCAGTGTATGATTCGCCCCGTCCGAATCGTCGTATGAGTGGCGTCATGTACGCGCAACAATGGATGCAACAGAGAAAGGGCGCCCCCTTCTCGCTCTATGGACTGGACGAGAATCCGTCGTTTAGCTCGACTCGACTCAGGGTGAATTTTTAATCTGATCAATTCAGATACGGCGGTAAACCATTGTCACCCGGAGCAGGAGAGCGTCGTTGACTCAAAACAGGCGCGGAACTCTGAGGCAGCGCGACACCCAGTAGATCTAGCTGAACGGAAATGGAGAACGGTGGGCGCATCTGGCACCAGCAACAAAAATACCGCCCAGCGAGTGTTCATTGAGGGTCTACGGCAGCGTGCGTCCGGCGCACTTCCGTTTTCCTTACGCCCAGCGGATCTGGAGTCCGATGGTGATAGTGTCGAGTGCGTCGAATTCCGCGGTGCAACGATTCAGCAAAAGAAAAGCAATCATATTGGACCAACCGGCCAACGTTCGGGTATCAAGGGGAGCCAAGGTTAGAACTTGAAGGTAAATCAAGAGATTACCCGCAGCAGTTGGGCGCGCGGTATATGTTCTTGGACTGCCCGCATGCTGGTGCTTCGAAGGGAGAGGAGTGCAATTGGCCCCGTTTAGGACGCGGGGGAGCTGAACCTAGGGGGTCGAAGATGAGCGCCATCCGCCAGGCTCCCCGATACGGCGACTCACCTGGCCACAAGGGAATGGAGAACACTATCATCGAGTTATTAGTGTGGAGATTGATGGAGGTATGCACATATGGCACTCACGACGAGCGAGGCCGATCATCAAGCCCATGAATATGGCTTGAGAAAAGATCAGCAGGCGGTATGTGTGGTGGGCCGAATCGCCTACAAAAGCGGGGTCTCCAAACGACCTGGAATGCGATTATGTTCAGCGCTGGTGATGACTCGGAGTATAGACGACGAAACATACGAAAGCCACCAGTAGGATCAAAAGAAGGCTAGATGCCAGTCAGCCAGAGAGCGGAGAGATAGTACGGTAGCCACAAACATTGCTGCCGCCTCGGTTCCTAGAAGATGTCAGGCCAAACCGGGGCAGGGCGAGAATTTCAGCTCACTGATTATCCATCCAATGAATCTATTCATGAGTGCCACCGCTCTGGACGCCGGTCAGTCTATATCTGTTTCGGTAGGGGCAGCAATCTAACTGACCGCTTGCGTAGCATGAAGACAAGTGTCCCAGCAATCAACAATAACGATATGAGCGTGCCGAGAGCTGAGGCGACCTTACTGAGTGAAATGACGACACAAGTCCAGGGCACGAACCAAGAGTGCTATCTGCGCCGAAGGGGGCCGCGGACAAGCGTGCAATCTCTGCCAAGGTCTGTGGGGACGCATGAAACACGCCTCGCCAGGAGATATGGGGTAACTGGCCTTATTCGGACCTTGGAAAGCCGCCGAGAGGCGCGGCGCCACCGAGAAACCGAGGGTTTGCATTGGGCTGGTGGCCAACTCGTGGGGGATGAGCGATGAGACGAGCTGAGGTGGTTTTGGGAAAGGAGAAGGAGCGTGGGGGCGATGCAAGGCGATGACTGATGCATGCCAGCGGCACGGGTGCGACATTTCTCACGGTGTACATTCAAGATCCCCGATCAGGCGATATATCAACGAATGGTTGATACTTATCTACAACCGCGGGATACCGTAATGAAGGCCACCCATCATATCTGGTGGAACGCTCAGCCGTGCTGACGACGACGGGAAGCAAGACGGGAAGTATATAAGAGGAACCCCTATGCATCCGCCCGAATGGGCTAGCTTCGGCCATTCTCACTTTCTTCTCCCCCTCCCCTCTCTCCGAGTCTCGAATGCTGGTCTAGTCTTTGGGTCTGGCAATTTCAACCTCCGATCTAATGTATGACCCTCATCGCTGCGCTGGGATTTTTGTATATCTGTGTGCACATTAGATATTTTCGGGAGCGCAAATCGACAACACTCATTGTTCAAACGCGTCCCACCGCTCCTGATTAAGGTATCTTTCAGCTCTGTTTCTGCTGAGTGTACTTCCTTGCGTCATCATTAGACTGGGCGGCACTGATCGAGACTGCACGCAATGAAGATACAGGATTCAGTTCCCAAGCATGGCAAGAAAAGATCCTTAAAACTCTCTCAGCTCATGAATTGCAATTTCCAATATTGTGACAAGATGCATCGCCGCTGTGGAAAGAAAGCGCAAACCTTACGTATTGTATTCTGGTTTCCTCAGTACCTGCATTGAATCAAAGCCATCAAACAACCATCCACTGGGCTGGAAAGAATTCCCACCAGCTAGAAGAAGTTCTACGCCTGTATAATCTCGCAGCCCGCGGCACGTCTATTTCCTGCGTATCTACCCCGCTGTTCCTCCGCTTCCCGGATTTATAGCTGCATTGACATCTGGTGACATAGCTATTTTTCCGTTATCCCGCTGCTCACTGTGTTTCTACAATTCTTTCCGCGAAGTCAGCGAATACTCCTGGCACTAAATGCTATACCTTCGACTCGGACGCGGCCGTTGTTATAATATTCCATTTGGGATTCGATCCACGCTGAAAGGATTTCGAGGAAGACACCGTATTTCTTTGGTCCGGCGACGTCACAACCTTTTGCTTGGCCATTTCCAGAGTGTCCCGCACCCAGAAACTGCGGATCCGAGGATCGAAAAATCAAACCAAAATATATTATTGATGCAATTTCTGGGCTGGGGCAGCCCGAGTGCGTTTCTTGTACCTATCGGGCTGCTTGAATGCTAGCCTGCCGCATCGTGAGGTTTGTTTTGCCGCAGCCACGAGGCGCTGCTTAGCGCTTGGAGAGTGGATCGAGCTGTGAAGCGGCGCAGCTGGAGAGGTTTCAACTTCTATCTGTGGGTAGCAATGGCGGCGTGGATGCTGATACAACCCCGCAGAGAAATTAGCAGCGGGATAGTCGAGGAAATTCCAAATACTTGTGTATCTGGGCGTAATTTGAGCCGCAATGAACGCGGCCTCTCCGGCGCTTACCCCCAATATTTAGATGTGCCCACATGGTGTGCAGGACCGGTGCCAACCGGACACAAAACAACGTCCACCCTCTGCGAGTTGTAGTACTCGAGATACTCTTCACGCAACGCTTCTCTCCGCAAATTCAACTGATGTTCGTCAGTTTTTTGAATGCGACACACTGCGTTCCGTTCCCTTGTAGACAGAAGGTCTGTCTATCCCCCTGTAGACCAAGGCTAGATGAGCCCCTTTGTCTACGTATGTCTACATCATGTAGACACAGCTCGTCTACATATGTCTACATTTGTCGACATCAGTCTACTTCAGTCCATGTACGTAGACCGACATAGACCGATGTAGACACACGTAGACCGATGTAGACAAATGTACACATACCTCGCCCAATTCTGGGGAACTGGATACATGAACTCAAGGCAGAATGGGAGCGAAGACCGTGGTTGAGCTGCCCTATCCAGTAGAACAGCATTATGAAGTTGACCAAGGTATGTCTACGTGCGTCTACGCTATAGACACACGTAGACATACGTAGCCAACGGGTAGACGGACCGTGTCTACACCGCGTAGCCGGACGCAGCCGCACGTACACCGACATCACGGCGTACACATACGTAGCCGGACGTAGACGAAGATCGACACATGTAGCCGCACGTAGACCAACGTACATCAGGGTGCGTCTACGTAGGGTGGGAACGCAGTGACAGGTACGCAGGAACCTACATCCCAGAGCTCGGGCATGGTATGATCCTTCACAGTCGGTCGGGTAATGACCCATTCCGTCAGCGGTAAGATCCGCTCTCCGGTGCCAGCTGCGGTTGCCCGTACGTGAACCCCACCATCCACAAAATACAGTTCGCGCTATGCAAGAACACTCTTGAATGAAGCAGAAATACAATACAATCCAAGGATCTTCCGGCTCACCACTGCATTCAACGCGTCCAATGGGAAGCTGAGGGAGGACAGTGCCATCATTCCACATAACGCCGAGGCGAATTCGCCCGTCTGTGCCGGACCACTTGGTGGGAGTGAGAATTTGGCACGGAATCGGAACGAGATCGTGCTCGCGGAGCCATGGCTTCGACTCTATGATAATTTGTCTTCGATAAACTCGTCGTTCATGTTGTGGACCTCGCGAGTATAACTTCAAAGGCCGAATTCTTTGTTAACCCATCAACTAGCGCATTCAACGCGCGTCCAATAGGTGGCTAAAGGAAGACGTGAGCATGGCCGGCATAGAAACGACGATTAACTGACCGTGTAACGGGCCCACCAATTCTCTGTTCCTCTCGTAATAGCTGTCGAGGTCTTTCGCTCGCACCAAGGTTTGCTCGAAGAAGTCTGAGGCACGATAACAGCTGTTGCGCGATTGCTGCACGCTTCCCGAATGCTGTAACCACTTCAACTGCAGTTAGTTCCTTCTCCTTTATACTTTCCAGAATCTATAATCCACAGAAGCCAAGCCAAGCCTAGTCTCTCGTAGACAGACGCTACAACAATATTAGTGCTCGTGCCTCGCATGTTGTAAGCCAAGCCCGGACATCACTATTCGACTCCGACTGAGGCATTCGCTGGGGAGGTAGGCGTTCATCACAAATAGGCGTTCATTTGGATGAAGAATAGGCGTTCATAAAGGACTAATCATATTAAATGTAAATATATACTCCATCTCTCAGGTCCAGAAAGCAAGGCAGGTAAGTCATAGTCAGTTCGCCAGTCCTGACAGTCCGTATAAGGCTCACCAGCGATGCCATTTGTACCGCCCTCCCCTATCCTTTCCCTCACGCTTTCAAAACTGTTTTTGAGGCACGTCCGCGCCGCGAACATTTGTCGACGATGTACCAGGCGTTCATCAAAAAATAGGTGTTCATTTGGAAAATAGGCCCTCGCATGAAGAATAGGCATTCACAAAGGACTAATCATAATACGTTCCAGAATCTATGTTCCACAGAAGCCAAGCGAAGCCCGGACATCACTATTCGGTTCCGACTTAGGCGTTCGCTGGGGAGGTAGGCGTTCATCACAAAATAGGTGTTCATTTGGAAAATAGGCCCTCGCATGAAGAATAGGCATTCACAAAGGGCTAATCATATTAAACGTGTATATACTCCATCTCTCGGGTCCAGAAAACAAGGCAGCTAAGTCACAGTCAGTTTGCCAGTCCCGACAGTCTGTATAAGGCTCACCAGCGATGCCACTTCTACCGACCTCCCCTATCATTCCCTCACGCTTTCAAAACTATTTTTGAGGCACGTCCGTACTACCAACGTTTGTCGACGATGTACCGGACCTGGATTTGAATTCGACCGAGTCCCGGTGAATGACGATTTCCATCAGCTGGCCCTCGTCCTCCTTCTCGAGCATGTGCTGCTTGAACCCGTCGGTCGTTCCCGAGTTGAACAAGGAGGAAGTGATGAGCTTTGCCGCCGCGGCGATCGCTCCTGGACCGGTGAAGCTAGTGCCGAGGCCTGCGACGGCACCGGCGGCACCCGCAATCGCGTCGGGCAAGAGATTGTCAGCGAAGTCGAAGAAACCCCGCATGTTGTTCGGCGACGAGTACCAAATGCGCTTCATATCCGGATGGAACCAGGTGATGAGCCACCAGTCCTTGCCAGTGGTCAAGAATCCGGTGTTATAGTCGACCGCAAGCGGGTCTCTCGTCAATTCCCCATTTCCGAGCGTCTCCCACTGCTTTTCATCCTTGTACACATTGCTGTATTTATGCACGAGCGAAATACCGAGCATCGGCTGGCCGGTGTCGTTGCGGATGCTCACCTAAGCGCGTCGTTTGTCGGGCATGGTGGGGATTGTGAGATGTTGGATGACACGCAGGAGGTAGTCGGGTGATGGAGAATACTCGGGAAGAAAGGTGCGATGGGTGATGAGATTCAAGCACCCAGTACACTCTTTTATACCTTTGTACCACCTACAGAAGCCGCGGGATACATGTCGGTCGTTGGCTGTTGTCAATCACAGGAACAGGAACAGGAACAGGAGTTTTGAACACGTCAAGAATGAGACAATTAGAATGAAAGCAAGTACCTGAAAATCGGGATAAACGAAACTAGGGCATCAACCTGTCCCGGGTTTTTTCGGAAATGCGTCGCATAAATACGGTTACGTCCCCGCACCGTTGGCCTGGGTGGTTCAACCTGTAACAGTACGGCGAGGACACGGGTCAAGCCATAAACGGGTCCCCCGTAACCGCCGGTTTTACCGTTTCGAGTTGCAAAAGCTGGCCGGCGTCGGTCTAGAATGATGCACACAACGGTAACATTAGGTAGGACCTCTGACACGACGAGGACATTCCGTTGCCATGGTGGTGTTCCGGTACCCGCAGGGCAGACGGACATGGACCAGTATTGAGTAGATTGGGAGAACCCCCATCAGAGATCTTACCCCTCTGAGATTTTCTGCGCAACAATTCGGCAGGGATTGTTTGGAAACGTTTCCGAGGAAGAGAGCAATATATTCAAGAGGAAATGTTATGAGACATGATTTCTGGCTTCCTCGAAGCCAGACAAGGATCCGATACCGCTGATGCCGGTACTTCAGCCGCTAGCGCAGAATAGGACAATTACTTGGAATGACGCTACCTACATAATTTTTAAAAGCACGTGGCTCCAGCACCAACGAAGGCACCGCTCATTAAGAGCTGCGCCATGGCACCGATGAACACCGCTGTTCCGCTGCTAATCAGCTTATTTCTCAATCAATATGTGTTTGTTTACTTCTGCCTCCGTGACTCACCCAAATATGTCTTTGATTTATTTATTTGCCGTTTTAGTCTTACCAGATCCTATTCCATGACCTCGCATTCGGCTGTTCTTTGGCTGCCCACTGTTCCTTTACAAGTTCCTTCACCGCTCTTCTGGTCTCCCACCTCTGCTCATGTTAAGTATTATTATTCGTCCACCCTGATTATTTTCATCCCGCACGTAGACGAAGCTCGAGACAAAGTGAGATTCCTACTCCGTGGATAGGTCCCAATCGCCGGGTGCCAGCTTAAAAATTCGATCTGTTGGCACCGCACTGTTGCACGGCCAGGGTCGGTACCTTCGCGGACATAGTCAATCGCTACCTAGCCGACCAAGGCTTTTTTGACGTGTCCGTGGCGCTCGTGAGCGTTGGGACGACAGGTATAGAATGCACCAAATAGCCGATCTGAAGCAATTACGAGACAACGTACGTTGCAAATTCATTCTGGTGCAGCTGGTTCTGTATCTGAAGTTCGTGAATAGTTAATTTTCTACTTCACCCAAGTCATTCCAGGAAATCAACTCGATGACCCCCTGAGATTATGAATTGCACTCCGGAGATATCGTCGGGTTTCTGCCGGGCCATCTTCGTCTACCCGAACCTACTTTCCCACGTCCTTAGGACCGTAACATAATTTTTGTGCGGACTGGACGAGCTGATCCGACCGCAGTAAGTGATGGGTAAATATTTTGTCCGAGTGCGGACCTAGCTCTGAAGGTACCCGAGCGCCAAGAGCCAAAATGAAATGAGATCCGTCGCCACCGCGTGAATAAGTACTGTAAATGAAAGCTGGGAGACGGAGCCCTTAATGGGCGGTGTCTTCGTTGGTGCTCGAGTCTGCTCGAGTCATTGCTAGACGCCGCGCTTTAATTTCAGCGCTGCGCATCATGTCTGACCCTTGTACATGTGTATGTGGGCGGCGCCCAATCACCGCGTTCCGGCCCCTAATGGGCAGAGGGTCTGGCTATGTGCATAGACAGAGACATAGACAAGGCAGTCTGGCTACATATGGTTACACCACATAGACGTGGTACGTCTACCTTAGTTACGTCTGTCTACATGAGTTGGCCGACATTGACCGACCTGGACAGAAGGCCGGCGGAGGTAGCCAGAGGTAGACTCCCATAGACAAACTGCTTTTTAAATTTTCCCAACGGTGGAATGAACCCATTCTGGCAACGTTTCCGTAGTTGAATTCCTATTTGATGAGTCTATAATCAACTGATGTAGGTGACTGGCAAACACTACACGAAGTTGGTATAGTGGAAAATCAAGCATTTGACGGGTGTTGGCGGCGGCAAGATGCGTCTGGGCGTAGGTTCGATCAAGCCACCTTTTCACTCTCACATGACCGAGCTTCGCAGCGCCTTCTGAGAAGGTGTATCAAACTCAAAAAGGGAATGTCTTCGATGCGTTTTCCTGCGACAGAGACCGCGTTAAATATCTGGGCGACCTGAGATTAAACCTTCATAATATCAATTAAAATGGATTGACCTCCTCAGATTTGGCTTTAACTGTCTGAGAGCAGCCGTAAGTAGCTCTTCTTCTCATCGATATTCTCACGCAGACGGAGCAATTGTCTCGACTCTCAACCACGCTCTGCCCGCCGCTCCTGACCGACTCTGCCTACCTACCTCCGCGCGCATCAAATAGCCTGCTCGCTACGCTCCCAACGCACGCGTATCTGTCACCGTGTGACGCTGCCGGCCGCGGCCATCAAGCACATGCCACAAAGCTCACCACTCGCCTCCGTCTCAATGCACGGCGCGCTACCCTTCAGCCCCACAATTCCACCCCGCCCAGTTTTCCACTAGGCCAGCTCCGTCCCTAGTCGCCCGCGCCCCACGCCCGCCTACGCTGTCTATCCACCCATGCGACGATTTCGCCTTCGCGACGCCCGCCCACCTACGCCCTCTACCCGCCCTCACCCCATGCGACATCGCGACCTCACACACCGACTCGGCGCCCGGCGTGCACCTTCCCGCCGTCTGTGTCATACAGCCGCTGCTAGAGCTCCGCGAGCCGCGTGGAGAGCTCGCTGACGTCTCGAGCTTATAGCGCTCGTCGCGTCTCCGCCATTCGTCGCTTTAAGCAGGTGCTTCTATGTCGTCCATGTGTAGGTACGATCCGCCGCTCTTGGGACAGTGCATACATACATATTCTGTTTTTAGCGCACATCAGTGAAAATGAATAGAATCTTTTAATCGATGTAAGTATGTATGAGATTCGTTCGTAAGTTAACCACTGTATCCGTAGCATCTTCTAATCCTTCAGAAGATGCGCTACAGAATGGAGAGTGAGCATCTGAGGTCAATCAAATGTCTGTCGTGTACGTTAACCCAGATCTCGTGCCTTGAACCAACGCCATTGAGGTTGGAATTTAAATTTGAAAGGCGGAGTAGGTGGAGTCAAAATCAAGCAGGGTTACTTACCGCGCACGCATAGCTTTCGCGACGTCAGATCCGGGATATCTCCGGGTTTCCCACCAAGGTTACAATGGTTTATTATGGGTACATCTACAATGTTCGGAGTTCCATATTGATTTAGCCCTGAAAATTCTCCGATAATTTCGCTGTCTTCGATGTAAGTAAGCGGTGCGTTTGAATCATATCCCCTTTCCCGGTTTCAATACCTTCCGCAGCCGGATGGCCGGTGCAACTTGCACATCAATTGACACCACAGCGGGCTTACTTCCTCCTCCATCTCGTTATCTCATCAGAAACTGTTATTCGAACTTCAAGGCCCATGAAAGCTTTAAACTTCCTTGTCCTGCCAGTGCACGCAGATAGGTTTCCAATTCTGAAGGCTGACATCTGTCCGGCAGCCCGCATTTGTCGCTAAGGATGTCAACGTCCGGAATCAGGGACCAGGGTACGCAGACGGAAGAACGAAACGTCAAGAACCAACGGAGCTTGCGAGCTGGGCTGCGGGATATAAAGCACAGACGTGGACCATGGATTGACTATCGCCCTCCGTTTCCATCTCCAACACCCACTCTCTTTTGCTTTAACTGATATTTTTTCACTCTTTCATATGGCACCGGAATACATTCCCCAACGACCGAAGGATGCCAAGTATCGCACTCTAATCGTACTCCTCGAAGGGACTGGGGACAAGTACGTGATCATCCCATCCCACACTTTGGTTCGAACTTGACCACCGCTGTTCGCAGGAAGGACGACGATGTAATTATATCCAGTTCGTGGAGCACAAATCTCTTGCTAATAGTAAGATTACTCTTTAGGCCACCCATATCGCTCTGTTGGACGAAATGCTCTACAACGGCAAGGAATCCGGTGAGAATAATAATGAGCAGCTGGTCCACTACCGTGTACGCCAAAGTGTTATATGCCCTGAAAGCCGGCTCACCTCCACCTAACCAGGAGGGGATTGGAGCAAATATGCCGGAAAATTGTTACGGCGTCGTTCGGGATGCGTGGAACATAGCGCAAAATGTAGACCTCCTTCCCATTCTGTACGCAGTTGCTCAAACCCATTACAGAAATTCGACAAAGCGGTGGCAACCTCGTTTAAAACCCATATCATTGGTGAATATTAGTCGCCTTGACCTCGTATTGCTTATTCATACCTTCTTTAGGGGCGTATCGCTGGTTAGCGGAGAACTACCAAGACAATGATAAGATTTGCATCTTCGGCTTTTCTCGCGGCGCTTACTCTGCCAGAGCGTACGCCTACCATTTCATTTCCTCCTCTTTCGCATCCTGATCCTGCATTCCGGCAGGCTGGCGGGCATGCTCAACGCAATGGGCCTCTTGAGAGTCTCGGACACTACTTCCGCCAAGGAAGCGTACGATCTATACGAGGAGTATAACGGTCTTCCTGATAACTCTACACAGAAGGAGACGAGAGACAAAGCCTGGCTCGATCTCCTGTCAAAGTGGAAAGTTTTCAGGACCAAGCATAACGTCAAGAAGCCGTTCGTCGAGTTCTTGGGCTGCTGGTCCGTCAGATCTACTTTTCCTTTCGGACTTTATTGATTTTTTTCTTAGGGACTCTGTGAACTCCGTAGGCATGATGGACAACATCAAGCTCGCCTACACAGCTACCAACGGCATTGTACGCACATTCAGACACGCCGTCGCGCTCGACGAGCGGAGGGCCAAATTCAAGCAGAACATGTGGAGCCATCCCAAGAAGCCTGCGGTCGCTGCGAACGCCCAGCCGAACGGGGACAATGGTCCTTCAGTTGTCACTGATGTTCAGGAGGTCTGGTTCGCCGGCTGCCATTGTGGTACGCCGATATCCCATCTTGCCCACACGCTCCACAACATCTTATCCTTATTTAGACGTCGGCGGAGGCTCCGTGCGAAACGGCACGCGTCCAAACCTCGCGCACATCCCGCTGCGCTGGATGATACGCGAGTGTTTCAAGGCGCGTACAGGTGTGCTTTTCTCCGCCACCAAGCTCGCGAAGCTCGGGATCGAGCCATCATCTCTCTATCCCGACGTGCGCGCGCGGCCGGATGTGAAGGCGGTCATCCAGGGCAGTCAAACAATCCGAGTCATCGAGGCCCCGGGGTGGGTACCCTGGGCGAAGAGCTTCCTGCCCACTGGCAGTAAGCATACGCCCAAGACGGTCCTAGAACTCACGCTTCCGAACATGAGCGAGGAGGAGCTCGATGCGCGCGACGCCTTTGCACCACTGTACGACCAGCTGGTCATCCAGTCCGCGACGTGGCAGGCGATGGAGTCGTTCTTCTACACCAAAAAGTCAGTGTACGACGCCACCGCGGACACGTTCAAGGACGTCTTGCACCAGCACAACGGCGCTGGGCGCTCGATCCCACCCGCGGAGAGTACACATGGGGGTAAGATCAGGGTGCACCGCACGGTACAGATGAGGATGCAGGGCACGTATGAGAACGGCCCGGATAAAGGGAAACAGTATATCCCGAAGGCTAGAATGGGTTGGCAGCAAGAGTTCGAGGACAAGACCCCCTTCGAGCATGTAGGGGCGGATCTAATTGAGTGGGTATCGTAGGTACTCTTTTTATCCATACACACATCGGGACGTATTTTGTCGAGCGCTTGGTTACATACGATAGACTACTCTAATCTGATCTTTAATTTCACGCACTCAAGGGGTCGTAAGAACGTCCATAACAAAACTTCTACCTCGTCTACTATTCAAACCGACTCCTCCTTGCCTGAGCTCACACCTTATTTAAAGATATTACACCCGCCGTAAACCACCATTATAAACCGGACACCACTCTAGGCCACAACCACTCGCAAGAGACGAATATCTATTTTGCGATGCACATAGGTTTTGGACTGAGCGCCAATCTACGCGCGATTCTACGCAGATCTGCTTCCCACTGGTACGGTAAACCATTCGTCCACCTCGAGTCTCACCGCCGATGGATCTTGAACGAAAAAGACGTCTCTTATCATCAGCCTATTGGGATTATGGCTCATGCGACCGCGGCATTTCTTTGGCCGCTACGTGGGCGCTTTGCACTGGCGGAGAATGTCGAAATTCAAACCCGCCTACGCGCTGAGCTATTGACGGTCGATAGCGACAATCCTGCTATGGACAAACTCAATGCTCTTCCATATCTCGAATGTGTGGTGCGCGAAACCTTGCGCGCAGATCCTCCCGTTCCTGCTGTCTGTGCGTAAAGCATCTTGTGTCGCGTTCCAATGTAACATGTTCATTCTCTCTGTCCGGATCGCGACGAGACACGACATCATTCCTCTCCACACTCCGTACAAAGATCGTAATGGGATACTGCACGAGACGCTGAGGCGCGTCCCACCTGCTACATGGCCGCTTTGACTCCGATTTTGGCTGCCATCCAGGATTACGGAGGGACGGTCCGTGGTGGTGCCGATTTTGGCCGCGAACCGCGACCCGACTATCTGGGGCCCAGATGCACACCATTTCGTGTATGATTGCTCCATTAACGTCCCTGAACCATGCTAACATGGTGTAGTCCGGAAAAATGGGAACGCACTCCTTCTATTTCGACCTCCATTCCCGGCATCTGGGGTCAAATGTTGACATTCTGCGGTGGGCCGCGTGCGTGCATCGGCTATCGCATGTCTATTGTCGAGTAAGCGTTCTCTGTCTACAGCCTATTGCATGCTCAGTTGGGATGGTGCAGATTAAAAGCTCTCCTCTCCACGCTCATACGAGGATTGGAGTTCGAACTGGCAGTTCCAGCTGCTGACATTGAGAGATTGCCGTCAACCATTATGCAACAACCTTTCGTTCGCAATGACCGCGCTGCGGGGAGCCAGATGCCTCTGTTGATTAAACCGTATATCCGCCCATAATCCGATCTCAGCTCTCAGAATACCCACACAAGGGTAATTCAATATTGAAATAGCTTGTGGCATTCCGAGGGCTTGAGCGCACGGTATATGCTGCACGCAGATTTAATACCGTGAGGGATGTACATATATCATGGACGATCTGAAAATAAGAAGTCAGCACGCACTGCGATAGTCAAGAGAGAAAAATCAACGCGGGCAGAGGCAACTTGTTGCGAGTGGTGTGAATAGACGAGAAGAGAAGAAAGACTTGGAGCGCGGTCAGTACAGGACGGATCAAATACAGAAGGAACCGGACGACTTGCTGCGGCACGCAAGCCAATGCTACAGCTGGCGATCCGAATATGTGCGAGGGTCAAGGTCTGTAACCCTAATCGGCCTGGATAAAAAATGGAACGGATTGAGCCCTTGCAGGACAGGAGTAACGTGGAGACGAATTGTCGTGGGACGCGTACTGAGGAAATGCGCGCGCCTGGATTGATTAACCTGCGATGACTTCTGCACAGAACGACGTTACAGTAACTGCGCCGTACCAAATCAGAGTCGGTGTAGGAGCTTTGCGACATACATTATGATACATACTAGTATTGAAAGACGAAATATATGTCTGTTTGATGAGATGAAATGAGATCAAGTCAGTAGGTATGTACGCGACGCAAGAGGGATGGTACGACCGTGGGCTGTGAAGGATCAAGCTCGGACTAGAAGAAGATGAACCGTTTGAAGTGGTGAGTGAGGCGAGATTCGAACCTTTATGAAAACCAGCGCTTGTCAAGTGCATATGCGATGCAAGAAATGAAGAGAACGGAGCACCAAGTTGCGAAGGGTTTACAGGTAGACTCAGCTGGAGTCTGAAGCAAAGGTGGAACTGTGCACACAGTGAAGCAAGACATCAAGCTAACATGCAGCAAAAATGCACGATGCCGCGGGATGCAGCTTAAATCTGGACAGTGCGATCTGAAGTCAGAAGAGGCGCCAGCGCGAGCGTGGAGCGATGCGGCCCGGTCCACCTGAATTTCATTTGCACTGATAGGTACGCATGTGTGAGGGTACTGACTAGGCGGCCTGAGGACCTCGTTCTCTGGGGCAGGGACCCGAAGAGATAAGAGGGTTTATGAGAAGACAGTCATTGTGAACTGGGCAACAGATTCAACGAAGCGGAAGGCAAAGAACCCAGAGCGTATGTGAGCAGTGGCACCAGATGCCTGAAGGATGGCGGTGGGATGGGCTTCAAGCACAAGCCTGGAGAGGATGATGGAAGACAAGAGTAAAGAGTCAATTGATCCGGCCGCCGATCAACACAGCCACTCAATCTCTTTCCCTCATCCAACCATGACCAACGCCGCTAACCACCCTACGCGGTCTTCCTCGCTAACCCTGGTTCTTCCCTTGACTGGCCTCGGAATAGTCTCTATGTAACGCTTCATCACGGTGGATTGCTCCACCATTAGTCGCCAGTCGCTCTGCCCTCCGCTCAGCAACGTCCTTCGCCGGCTGGTACAAAGCTGGCATTCCCTAGACGCATTACTCCCAAGGCCTCTTACACCACTTCCGATCCCGTCATATCCTTACGCAAGGTCGGTCTTGAACCCTAGATTTTTAATCCCCCCAGTGAAAGAACGTGCGCTAATGATGTCCCTTTTCTTTTCTTCTGTCTACGGGGCTTCAAGTACCTACTGTCTACGGTTCCAGCGCTACCTTATTCTGATCCCACCTGTCTATCTCTCCGTATCGTCGATGTCCGCCCCGTCCCGCTGTATCTCGACGCACGCGACGAGGAGCGACGGCGGCGACCGTCTACGACCCACCGCGCGAATACGAGCCCGCTACACGCAGCCCCCGATGTAATCTGCCTCCGCGACGTCGCAGTGTTCAGCAGCTGCAGCAACTGTTTCTGATCCCTGTGTCTCTGTCCTCGCCTCCTGCGTAGCGCGGTCAGATTCTGCGGACTCCGCCGTTACCGCTCGCCGCTCCCCGCAGCACTCGTTAGTACCACCTTCCGCGCCCCGCAGCACGCTCTGTACACGTAGCACATGGGGATATGGAATCCTCTTTTGAGACAAGGCATTGTCTGATATATCTGAACGAAAAGTCCGCCTGTTCGCTGCCCAAGCGGAACCACACGACGAACTGCAGATTCTTTGTGGTGGGTTCCGGGACCAGTCTTCCCTTCCGCAACCTCGCTGATTGATAGTCGGGCATTCAAGATCTCAGCCAAGCTAGCGAGTCCTCGTGGAGCTTGGCTCACCCCGCACATTTGCGAGGTTCCTTCAGACGCAGCTTTCGGGGATACGATGGTTCAACTCCATGCGAGACACGCTACGGCTCGCACGGTCGCCGCTACAGTCAAGCCTGTTGCATTGTCTCCTGCTAATGTCGCCGTCGCTGGCTTGATCAATATCAACGGCTTCCAAGGGTTCGGCCTCAATCTCGTCGACAACGCTGCTGTTGCGCCTGGTGAGGGCACAGCAGTCTTCGTGTTTCCCGGGAATTTTGCTAGTTTCGTCAATCAGGAAGTAAGCACTGATTTAATCTTGACTTTCTGACTGCTTATTCATCCAACGTCGTGGGCTTTTATCCCTCAGGGATCTAACTTTCACATTGCCAACGGGTTGAACTCGTCGCTGTTCTTGTCGTACCCGGCTGCCGCCTTCAATGGAAATCCGTACGGCGCTGAGCTGGTCGTTTTCTCAAAGTTCCCCGCCACCTTCTCCCTTCAACCCATCGGTTCTTCAGGAAATACTGTCCAGTAATTCATCTCACAGAGGTCGGTTCAATAATTGATTTATATTTCGTTAGGATCGTTGAAGTCTGCAGTCAATTGGAACTGACGTCCTACAACCTCAGCAGACCTGGACGGTTGTTGCGGCTCGTGAGTTAGATCGCCTCTTAGGATGTCGTCGTTGAAGCTGACCTGCTTGAACCCCGTAGCTGTCGTATAATTAGGCGTATGCGTATCACATTGCGCAAAGAATGACCTTTACATTTCCGACGGTAAAGATTGGTTGAAACAAGTGACGGCATCACACTCACTGTCATCTCGTGGTCTTGTAACATCTAACGAAATTCCAGCGAAATTCTCGAGTTCATGACGTTCCACAAATTGTCATTGCGGGAAGGGCCGAGGATTATTTGCTGGACACTTTCCAGGGTAAATATTTAACTCTACTGCGAGAACTGAATCTTGACTCAATCCGCCTTCTTTTTAGAAGCCACTCACCACACCAAAGGCCGTGATTCATCATCTGTATATAGTCACCTTTATGGCAGACTCAATGTCAATTTCAACCACAAATGTCACACCCCCCGAATTGAATAGTACAGTGCTCCCCGTCGTCGAGCTGAGCGTCAATTTCCACCAGATATGATGGGTGGCCTGCACTCTTGCTCATTACGGTATCCCGAGTCCGGACCGGTGCTGGTTGATATTATCTCGGCCGATCGGGATCTTGTGATGGGATGTATTGCCGCGCCGGTGGCATGAATCAGTCATCGCCTTGCACTGCTTCCCCGCCCTCCTCCCTTCCTAGTAACCACCCTGTCTTCCGGACTCCTCTCCTGGCTCTTCTCATCGCTCCTCCCCCGCGAGTTGGCCACAAGCCCAATGCAAGCCCTCAATGTCTCGGCGGCTTTCCAAGGTCCGAAAAAGGGCAGTTACTCCGTATCTCCTGGGCACATTTTCATGCAGCCCCACCGACAAGAGATTGCACGCTTGTCTGCGGCCCCATTCGGTGCGGATAGCACTCGTTGTTCGTGACCTAGACTTGGGTCGTTTCACTGAGTAAGGTCGCCTCAGCTCTCAGCACGCTCACCTCGTTGTTGTTGATGGCCGGGAGGCTTGTTTTTCTGCTCTGCAAGCGGTCAGTTCGATTACAGCCCCTACAGAAACAGATATTTAAACCCCCCGTTTTGCCTAACTTCTTCTAGGAACCGATGTGGCAACAAAGTTCGTGGTTACCGCACTATCTCTCCGCTCGCTGGCTGACTGGTATCCAGCCTTCTTTTGATCCTACTGCTGGCTTTCGTATTTTTGGTCGTCTATATATCCACCACCAGCGCTGAACATCATCCCCTTCCAAGTCATCTGGAGGCCCCGCCTTTGTAGGTGATCCGGTCCACCACACATAGCGCCTGCTGATCTTTTCTCAAGTCATATTCATCGCCTTCATGATCGGCCTCGCTCATCGTGAGTGCCATATGTACATACCTCCATCAATCCTCCACACTAAGAACTTGATGATAGTTTTTTCCATTCCCTTGTGGCCCGGTGAGCCGCGATATAGCCGAGCCTGACGGACGGCGCTCATCTTCGATCCCCAGGCTCAGCTCCCGCGCGTCCTACCCAGGGCCAATTGCACTCCTCTCCCTTCGAAGCAGCAGCATGCGGGCAGTCTCAGAACGTATACCGCACCTAATGGGCGTCGCTCCTGGCCTCTGGCTCGGAGTATTCTGCGCCTGTTTTGGGTGCCAACGACGGTCTCCTAGTCCGCTTAACAACGGGTTACCGCAGTCTTCCGTGTCTGAATTGATCAGATTAAAAGTTCCAATTGAGCCGAGTCGAATTGAACGTTGGACGGATTCTTGTCCAGTCGATGGACCCTGAAAGAGGGGCGCGCACTTTAACTGTTGCATCCATCGTTGCACATATATGACGCCGCTCAAATGACGACTTGGACGGGGCGAATCATACACTGATTTACCTGCCTACCGCAACACAGCCGCTTTGATGCTCTGCCGTGGATGTTGTTTATGTCGTTCAAAGTTTAGACGCGGTCAATATATGCCGTTCTCCGCAGTAGACACGGGACGTGCCGCCCCATATGGAGTTCGATTTCCGTTTACTACGGCTATACACGGTGTATAAAAGCACCAACTAACCACGGGGGATTTCTTTCACGCCGCCTCAGCGAGGAAGATGCCCCAGCAGGTCTACAACTCACCACTATTCTCAGATGGCTATCGGCCAAATCTCCAGTGTCTTCCCGCCTGGTCGCAACTCTCTCGAAGACGAAAAACTGGCTTTGTATTCTTGGTCTTCCTCGTGGTTTTGGGGTGGTCTCAGGTACGAGTACATTCACAATCGCTATCGCCCCTCATTACGAAAACAGTGCCTGCGAGGTCGTTCAAAATATGCCGCCATCGCTCGGAAGCACGTCGACGAACTATTCGCACGACAATCCTCGACATTGAAGCAGGCAAAAGGACGATACAAGCTGAAGAATGACCGGGATCCGCCCCCTGGGTATCACTTATTCTATGAATTTGCCCAGCAAAATGGCTGTCTCATAGATGAATATGACAAAGCACGCATCTTCGTTTCCGGTATTTGCGTTTCGCTGACCGTATCAATATTCTCATAGGTCCATCGGGACTTTGAGCCGTTCTACCAGCTGGCGGAGCATCATCCCACGTTCTTTCCGGATATGATTGACCGGGCGATGAGGATTGCGGACGACGATGGGGGACTCTGCCTCACTACGTTTAACATTAAGAATCACAAAGTCACCCGCGGGCCCCATTGGGCACCGATCGACTGGGAGTCCCTCGTTAACAAGGTGTGCTGTTCGTCCTCGCAGGGGAACGATTGCTAACGTGAGCGCTCTGGTAGATGGCCCCCATGCTACCCGACATGGGCCTGATCTTCAACTACCAGGACGAGCCACGAGTTTTGTTCAACACTCGCAGACCCGATGCATATGAATTTGCGCTGAACAAGTCGGACCAGAATCCGTTCAGGCAAGGACCTCGGCCGACGAAGGAGTACTACGAGGAGGACTCTCACCATCAGTGTCTTTTGCCCAATAGCGAGAAGGGATTCGGTAACCTCACCAACGACGTCAACGCGTTCCTGCTTTCAAGCAGAAGTACCCAGCACACACACGACTTGTACCCAATCCTGAGCTCAGCGCGGTTGACTTCTTGTTTCGCTGATATTGTCGTCCCGTCCCTCGTGTGTCGTCTTTCCCTACTTTTACCATCGTGCGCTCAATCCTCTTTCAGTACTATCTGTGGGTTAGACACGGCTTCGAGGATAATGTCCGGTGGGAAGATAAGAAATCCCAGATCTATTGGTACGTCTCTCCTTCCCTGCCCGAGCCTCTAATTAAAAGACCCTTTAGGCGCGGCAGTACGTCTTACCTCCTGGGCTGTGGTCCTACTGCTGACCGTCGCGGTGAACAGGTACCTCAGGTGGCTCATTGGACCGACAAACCTACCACTCTTTCCCCCGATTCCGTCTCATTGACAAGAGCCTTCGCCAACCCGACATCATCGATGCGGGCATCACAAAACTGCACAATTGCGATCCAGACCCAAACAACCCCACGCACGCGGTTTGCCCAGAGGAAGAAATCAAGGCCGAATACAATGTCGAAACTCCCTCGCAACCACTAGAAGAAGTGTCTGTGCGGAAATTACTGCTGATGCTTACCACTGACGTCTATGCAGATACAAATACAAGTACGCGCTTGACCTGGTTGGTTGCTGTTCCACTGTCGTCGAATAACCCGGGGTGACTGATTTTCCTGGCTCAGGATGGCAACTCCTTCTCCCAGCGTTACTTCAGTCTTCTGAGGTCGGGCTCGCTGGTATTTAAAGTGCGTAACACTCCTTTAACTCCACTCAAGATCTATGTTGAGGTTTTTTAGTCTTCAACATTCAGCGAATTCTTCGACGACTGGCTGAAACCAGTGTGTAACCCACGAGCCCCATTCCCGTCCTCTCTAACCGACTCTCGAACAGTACGTGCATTATATCCCCGTCCTCCCGGATCTGTCCGACCTCGAGAGAAAAATTATGTGGGCGATCGAGAACGACGATGAGGCCAGACAAATACAAGCGAATGGACTGGAGTATGCGACACGGGTCCTCACAGAGAAACAGGCAAGTTGATTGTGGCTCATGAGAATGCATGAGTTAAGAATCTCGGTAGATGGATTGCTACCATCTGAGTGTCTTTTTAGAGCATGGACGACTGCAACAACAACCGTGAGACGGACAGAGTTGTTGGTTTAGGAGAGGAAGGAAGAAGTACGAATCGTACGCCGGTTCTATAGTTCTAGTGATACGCTTCTATTTTTCTTTTCTTTTCTTCCTCTCTCTCTGATCTTTCCTGTACCTGCTAATTTATCAACGCATAGAACTTACTTATCTCGCATTAATTCACGACCTAAACTATGTATTATGATGCCATGGACTGGTTCCATACGGTGTTCCCGATGTTGCAAAAATCAAAACCGGAAAAGAACTTTAGGTAGGAAAACTTGCTTTTGGTCAAAATATAAGTCAAGTCAGGTAACTTTAAGCTGGAAAAGTACCGGGACGTTTAAGTAGGTTGATGATTCCCGGCGGACTAGCTACGCAGCTGTACACAGGACTGGGCGTACAAAATGCCCATGTTGGTCCCACCCATAATTAACTGGAAAGATTATCCAACTTACCAGGAAACCATGACCGATGAAAATTATGCCGGATATCCGTGTCTTTATCCTGCATTAATGGCAACGACGCTAATGGATTACTCGCTTCGCGTCCTCGCACGTGATCGCGCCAATCACTTGAGTTTTTAATCTTTCCACCATGAGCCGGACACGACTGACATCCCTCGGCATAACTCTTGCGATTTTTAACGCATTGTGCGCCTTTTCTTCCCACCAGAATGTACCCATGACCCGCTGTCCCTTCAACGTCCTCGAAACTATCCTGCACCGCGGACTTGTGGCCCTAAGATTTTCCTTGTTAAGACAGGCAAGCTCGAACACTCCTCAACAGTTCCCACACCGTCCTCCACAATACCTGCAGTCATTACCGCAGTTTTGGCTCCACCGTCAGCCTGTGCCTTTCGAAAGCCAGCCGAACCTTAGCATGCATTACAATCCTCACCTTCGTATGAACCCCTCTCATCCATAACGATTGTGAATGTTCTGAAGTTTATTACCAGCAAATTGGGCCATAAACCCGATGAAATATCTCCCTCGCAGCTACTGTACACCCGAATAATTGGCACCCAAATCTACCGCAATTCCAATCCGACTTCAGATCTGTTCCACAGCACGGTACCTGAGTAGAGTCCTCCAACTTTCTAGTTGTGTTTTCATGCATCATGTCCATTACTCACCGGTTCGAAAGTAACTTGAACGTGAACGGGTGAACTTGGCTAAGTTGATGCCATCTGATGACATAAATTGATCGCACTTGGGCGGCCAAGTTGACTCAAGTAACGTCAAGTAACATTGAAAGAAAGTGAGGTTGGTTCAGGTATGAGCAAAAGTATGAGTGGGACCTGTTTTTCTTCCCTTTTTTTTGGTCAAAGATTCCAGCTTCCAGTCAAAAGCTGACTCGACGTAAATCATTCGAGTCCTTCGACCTCACTACATGCCCCCAAGAAACGAACAGCATATCTTTGCCATGAAAATTTAGGCGCTTCCTACTCTGCGCCAATCCCGCGGTCAATTGACTCGTCGTCGATGTATGCGCTAAAGGTAATCGGCTATCGTCTCCGTCTCTGCTCGGGCATCCAATTCTCGACGGCGCCTCTTGCTCAGCAGCAATTCGCCTAATCACACTGACGATCAGTCCGAGTCATTCATTATATCTGGGTCTCCTACAAAGACGCAACGTTGTTATGAATTGGAGTTTATGGTACAACAAAATATCCATCACGGTGGGCTAGCACACTTATTGGGCAAACAATCATAATCCGTCATCAGCGCGAACCGCCGATAGGCTTGACCACTTACAAATCACACAAACTTTTGGACAGGCGCCACATGCCCCGCACGTTGACGGCCAGTAGAACTGCTGTGAGCACTCGTCGAACAGGAGTTCACATCCGGTGGCTGGATTGACTTCGCATTGGCATTGCGGTAAGAGTCCGCACCCTGAAAATAAAAAGAAAAGTAGAAAGAAAAGGGAAGCGGGATTAGTTAGGGCCTGTGGGTGGAGTGGATGCGATGACACTCGCCTTCTCTCGCTACGACCGGTACCAAGGACGCTTGCACGAGAGTAACTGCGGCAACGGCGAAAGCGATGATCGAGCGGGTGAAGTGCATGGTTGTAATGCAGATTTATTACCAGGCAGATCTTCTCCTTTATACAGCTTGAAACCCTTGGCGTCCGAGGGCACCGGGATGAAATTATATTATACGACCGGCATTATAGCGGCATCCCGCGCGCAAAATGTGGCGAGAACGGGAGAGGGGAATTTGCAACCCTGCCAAGCCGACGTCCATATAGAAAATAAAAATCTAATCAGTACTCTATGGAGCATGGGTGCGGGATGCAATTTTGATACCTTGCCAAGCCGGTGCCACGTTCCCGTCCATATAAAAATAAGAATCTAGGGCCTGGACTCAAGCCCGGGCTTGGGTAATTTTTTACCGACGGTGAACCGTAAACCTGGTATTTGTGGGCCGTACGGCCGACTTAGGCCGACGTGTGGAAATTCAGCCACAGGTTGGTTTCGGTTCATTCCAAGTTCATTCTTCTTTTTACTGAAATACTCAAGATCTCTCTGTGCGAGTGCGAGGGGGCACTAACACTTGTTTAACCTGCAGCCCGAAGGCCAGTGAGGATCACAATTATCAGCTCAGCTACGTTCTAGTCACACCTGCTTATTCTCATTCTCATTTTCAATGTTTCTAGACTCACCCGGAAAAGGTTGGTGTACCGTCGGCCTCGGGTGTTCATCTCCTTGCTCCTCGACTGCCATCCAAATCAGTCTTCCCTTTTAGTTCAGCGATCCATGGCTCAGCGGGAGAGTTGTGACCTCGCAGAAACATGTTAAGGTTCCTCCACAATTAATATCGCCGCTGATCTTTATGTACCTCGGCCCGCTCTAAAATTCGGCGTCAAGACACTGCTCCATTCCAAACTCTGTGCCTACGGCAGTTTCAGATCTGTACACAATTTTTGTCAATTTGAATGGTGTCATTGAATCGATTCCTTACGCGATGCATTTCATGACCACGTATAAAGAGCCGCCAACTCCCTGCAGCATTCCAATCACCAACGACTCTCAGAATGTTGAACAAACTCACTTCAGTCGCTCTCCTCTTCCTTGTCCTGGCCCAGGGTGCCTTATCCGTTGGCGTCCGCTGTGAGTGTCCTGCTTCCGTTTCTTCCTATTCAATATGCCTGACCACTTCCGTGGGCAGGTGGAACCGATGTAGGTCTCTACCATGGTTGCGCTATATTTATCTAATCGACATTTCCGTCCTAGTATCCGTCCTGTATGCTTCCTGGGATTTTATTCCCGTCCTACGCTCTCTGACGTCTTTCATAGGCCCTCCCGACGAAATGTGCTGTGCCACAGACACTCCAGGCGTAAACGTGTGAGTCTTTGGATTGAGATTTATGAGAAGCCTAGCATGAATTGACGATCATCGAAGCTGCCTGCTAGTGCGTCCCCCTGGTGGCCCGCAGTGCAATGCTCCTATCTGAGTGAAACGTCTTTTCGCCGGAAATTGAAAGAAACGTACCGTGGTGCTTACGCAGATAGTTATTTACGTAGATCATGGTTATGTGAATCATCTATATTGTTCAATTCCGGGTTCGAATACCGCTAAACCTGTGCTTAATTCATCGGAATAATTTCAGGGTTAAGGGTTGCCCTGCACCGCATGCAGATCGCAGGGAGACGGACCCGCGCTGGTCAGTCAGAATCACCATGTCGACGGGCACAGGGATCGCAGATTTAGCATACAGAGCAGTGTCCACTGAGGAAGCCAGGAGAGTGCAAGCAGGGGAAGATGAATTGGAGAAAAAAGCTGGGCAAGGTGAGATCAATGAAGAAGGAGCTCAGGCCAGCGCAGCGACAAGAGAACCTAATTTGAGAACCCAACAAGAGGGGTAGCATCTTCATTTTGTTCCATGAAGACATCTAACGTGAAGTTTAAGCTTGCTGCGTTTGGATTCATTGGATTTAGCTTAGACCTTGACGAATCGAAGTCCGAGCGTGAAACGACTCGACAGTCGACACTGACGAAGCCCCGCAGCTCCAGTATGCAGGATGCAACGACACGCGCCCTTCTTCCTTCCTCCCACCTCCTGCGAGCTTGAATTGCAGGTCGAATTCTCCACTTTAAAGGCGGTCGGATGCGCGCCGCAGAGTAGACGCAGACACAGTACAGAATAGACGCAGTACAGAGCAGAGCAGACCCAATACAGAATAGAGCGGGACCCCGAAAATCGGAGGCGAGACGGGGTGAGGGCACGAGTGAGTACAATACAGGCAGGCTTCAACGGTGCCCATGGTCAAGGAGTTACGCCATAATCAGAGTTTGCTTTGATACCCACAGGCCTCGCTCGACGGCGGGGATTGAGCGCAGAATCAAGTGGAGCGCTGAGTCAAATTGAGGATGAAGATATAGCGGTTAAAGGTGAAGATAAATAAAGGCGCTCCGAGGACCGAGCTCGAGTGCACACGCCTCCAGCGATCGAGAGACGTGGCGCGTCGGGGGCGGGCGCGGGAAACGTGGCCATGGGGCGCAGAGGCAAGCTATAAGGATGTAGCGTTCAAAGGTAAAGATGAGGAGAAACGCGCACCGACGCCAGAAGCCATCCTGTGCCCTGTGCAAGGCCAAGAAGGTCCAACGAGAGCACAAGCCGGAGCCAGATCCACGCGGGCTTTAAAAATTGAATGAATGTACTGTATATGGATTCGCTAGGATATTTCGCTCCACTCGTTTCGGTCGGCGTAGAAGGGGGCGATGGCGAGAGTGTATGCAGGGGCGGGCTCGAGAGGAGAAGGAATCAAGTCGCGGATCGCGCATTATGGGCTTAATCAGGGGCGAGAGCGGGCGCAGGGGGGAGAGCACCAATGACACGGGACGGGATGAGGACGACGATGAAGCAGGGGGAGAGGGAGGACCCGGAGGACTAGCGTGCGAGGGCAAGGGCACCTAATTGCAGCATTGGCGAAGGCACGTTAGGATGGACGGCGAAGTGCGAGCGCTGAAAAGAGAGTGGGGGATGCATTTGCAGGAGTGGGGGGACAGCTCACGCTGAGGGACTGGGAGATAGTGGGAGTTGCGGGCGAGCGCGGACGGAGGGTGGCACTCGACGTGGAGTGCATCAGCGAAGGAGGAAAGAAGTAATGTCGAGGCCAAGCAGGATCCGTTGGAGGACGTCGAGGGAGGGCAGCTCGCAAGTGCGGGGCTAATGGGCGCGAGAGGCGAGGGCGTGGCGGATGGGCATGGCCACGACACAGAAGTGGCTTGCTCAGTGCTTGATTGGGCAGGGGGGGCAGGCAATCGACGGCACCGTATAGAAGACGCGGAAGGAGCTAATGTAGTCTCCAGTACTCCACAAAGATTTATGATAGTGGATAAATCTTTTATATGGAACGGATGCCTGTTGACACTAAGGACCTGAGATGGGAGGCGCGTGGTACATGGGGTCGCAGGCAAGGGTGGCGTCGACACTACGGACGGATGCGGAGCCGCAAAGGCAAAAGTGGGCGGGGGCATGGAGCCGGACAACGCGAGTGACGTGGAGCAGAGAGATTGCCAACGCGCAGAAGACAGGCGGGTCTGGCAGAGTGCGAGTCGACGCCGAGCCTGAGGGAGCATCGATGATGGTAGGAGGCTGCAGTGCGGTAGGCGGTCAGATCAAAGCTGAGAGCAATCACGTGTCTTGCATACAGCTCCAAACAACGCGTCCGCACCCTTCGCCCCATTAATGACTCCGTGACACCTACGGGTCTGGCAGAGGACTTGCAGCAAGCTGCAATGTTCAATTTGGCATGGTCTTTTCGAACAAGTGCTTACGCCGGCTGCTTCCTTCGTCGATGTTGACCACCAGTATTTGCACTCTTTTGAAGAACGGCCATTCAAACACTGAATTATCGCCTTCAGCCTGAAATATCAGTTATGAATTATCAATAGTCCCTGAAATGTCGCCATTGAGTGTTTGAGCTTGAGTCGAGATATTAACCTTCAATGTTGAGTTTGAACGTGAATATAAAAAAGCGGAAAGACACTGCGCCTGAGTTATCTCTCTATATAATATAATTCCAGAGACAAAGAACCTTCCAATGGAACATCACATGCGATGACCTCACAGCTAACGACGTCGGTGCGGAAACTGCCGGGGTGTTGCACTGGGACTAACAGCTGGTCTAACAAGCACGATGTAACTGCGTACTGGGACTACCAGCCGGGACACAAGCTGGGAACAACGAGCCCCGTGAATTTATTCACGGGTAGCAACTTCTCTATATAATGAATGGCCGACATAACGAGCATTCCATTGGAACACACAGCCACGCGGAACAGCGGCATCAATGCCGGGACTGCCGAGACCGCCAAGGAACAAATCAAACGTACCACGGGTAACAGCCAACGGGCAATGAGGGCACAAACTAACAAGAGACTGGGAACAACCAGCAAGAAACTGGGAACTGCTAAGGGGATACTGGGAACAGCCAACGGGCAACTGGGAACAGCCAACGGGAAACTGGGAACAACCAACGGGAAACTAGATTCAACAGCCAGCAGCAAACTGAGAACAGCTAACGGGAAACTGGGAATTGCCAACTGGGTACAGGCTACAACCAACACCTACCTGGGTACAACTGATAGGAACTGAAGAAACAACTTAAATGCCCGTGAATTTATTCACGGGTACCAACTAGTTACTGTATAATTTCATTCAATTCGTCCGTCACGCGTCACAGGGGGTGTTGACGACGACGAACTTTGGTTAATGTCACACGTCACCAGGGCGGTTGACGAATTGGTTCCAAGGTTCGCGTTTTCCTCCAAAAAGTGTTGTGTACCCGAAGAAAATTCCTTAAAATATTCTAGTTACATGCGAAGCTCGAGTTTGGACTTTAAAACATATTTCTGCGGGATTCCAAGCTCACAGCTATCATTTCCAGCCAAAATCAATCGTGAAACAAGGAGAAATTGAGGTAAAACTGCATTTGGGGCCATATGGTGTTGTGGAACCCAAACGAGTGCGGAAAAAGGCTTGGAACAAGCTCTGGAGTGGACTTGATCATTCTAGACAAATGTGGAGGTCTGTCGGAATTTTAGTCCTTGTCACACTCAAAATCGGCCTTGACGAATTGACGAATTGGTTCAAGATGTCACCCTCACATCCCCTGGCGAATTGAATGAAAATATACAGTAGTCTATTGATCCAGGATAAACCGCGCTGCACTCTGCGCCGATCATGGAGTATTAAATTTACAGTTGGGAAAGGTTGGCGTTGTTATGGGTCTATCTACTAGAGATTTCGGGTCGAATTCTTTCATTTGGAGGTAATAGTGGGGCATAATTATTGGACATTTCACAGAAAAAAGTCACCACTGGTTGACCAAAACACAGAAAACACACACACATATGCTCTCAACGATTTCTATACACTGGTTGTGGCCTGTGCAAAAGAAATCACCACTTCGCCAAGCAGCCATGTAACTGGTTGTTCCGTAATTCAACAACTTGCTCGAGTCGTCACTCGCAAGGGTTTCTTATTTTAAACCTGTATCAAACGACCGACTGACTCAATGAACGGTGTGGACTCAGAGCTGCATGAATTGTAGGTCAGGTAAAAACTGATTCAAGTCACTTGAATTGAGTGAGGTAATCAATTCATTAAATGGATCGAACTCATGATTTCGCAGTTCCCGCCGCAATGTGCAGCCTCCTGGATGCGCAAGCCTGAATTGAGCCTATCTATCATGTATTGAGTCAATTGTTAAGGCAGAACTCCAAAGTTTTCGGCTGGACAAAGTTGGTACTTGAAGTGATGATTTGAATGCACCTGGATTGCTCCGGGGTTTGCAATGTTGATTGAACAGAGAAAAATATGCGAAATGCGAGCTCGGTCCATTTTCCAACGGAAGAATTCGACTACGCCAGCTCTACTGATTTGCATCCCGATGATCTGGCTTCAGAGCTTGACCGTCTGAAGCCCTACAGCCCTTTGGTTTCGATTCTAGAGGCTACATTAGAGTGCTGCCTCTGTCGACATTCTGAGCAACCCCCACTGGTGGGGCAGCCTAGGTGGCGGAAGTCCTTGACACAGGTCCTTACTGCACTTAATGCAACACAATGGATAGGACGAGAGTGCTCCAAGAACCACCATATTTATAGTTCTTTGCTGGATTCACCATACTTCAGTAAAATCTGGCAGGGTGGCAGCACCCTGGCAGCAATGCAGTGCGACAGTCTGGGATGCCTCTGGAACAAATCGGAAGGTGGTGTTTTTTTCTGTGCCGAAGGCACTGAACCTGTGCCTTTTTTGTATGAACTTTGGGCGGTGCAAACAAAAAGAGGGACTCAATGCAGTGCATAATTTGTGGCATTCGGAGGCTGTGACTTTTTCCCAATGACTGCAGAGTTGTGTGTTTTCTTTGGGAAACAACCGGTGATATCCTTTTCTGGATATGCGAACGGGTGTGCACTTTTAGGTTGGCTTGCTTGGGGCAGTGCGGATTTCCGCCGAAACGTCTGAGGCGGTACGAAAAAAAAGTGAGCGTGTGTATGGGGCATATACTGTAAAATAATTTGGGGCCACATCTCAAAAAAATGTCACCGCTTGGGTGATCATGAACGAAGCACACCTCAGGATCACCAAAAACTAACATTCATATTTGTCATAAGGATGCACTGCATGGTGATGCGACCAGATGACGCAACTTGCTCCTGACCCCTTCAAACGTACGCATGATGCATTGGTAAAGAAAAAAGACACAACTTTGACTTCAACATTCGTGTTTAGGATGGTGCGGATCACACTGAGCTGATGCAGAACACGCTCCACTGCCAGCTGTTGTGCATTCGACAGAGAACCGATGATGAACTGAGCTGCCTGTGGGAGCCTCCTGGGAGGAAAGTGTAGGCATTGTCATGGCTCATGATGATGCAAGGTGCACAGAACGTGGTCGTTCAATATTACTTGGAAACCGTCCCACCAGTTCGGACTTCGGCGTTAATAGCTTTTACTCAGATTAGAACATAGCCCTTTATCAAATAGCAATCATTTGAGGTTGCCATTCCGCGCCCCCCGACTGGAAGGCATTCTGATGGTCATATTGGGAGCAGTGAGGTTGACATCGGCCTCTATACGTTGAATTACATTGAGTTCCTATCGTGGTATTATCTAGCTAAAGATTCTGAGCAGTGTTCCAACTAAACAGATATGTGAAGATAGAACCCCCAGGTCAATATTCAAGTAAATTATAATTTGAAAAAGTACTGAGACGGGCATGTCACTAACTGTAGGCACTCATGTGATCGTATCCTAGAACTTGAGGTAAGTTGTGTCTCTTTCCCCACGCTATGCAAGTTGGCCTGTTTTGGAGTAGATTGAACATGTGCTTTTTTCCTTGCAGGGAATGTCGCCAAGGTATGTGCTTTCCTCTCCAAATTCCGGCTTGATTGGATGCTGCGAGTTTCAACAGACAGGTGGTTCAAACTGCGTGGTTCTTCTATAATTCGGTCCAAGTTGGACATTTTTCAGGCAATATGCACTGCATTCAGACCCCCTCATAGGCACAGATGTGCCCACCTTCACCGATCCCCGCCTACGGACTGCCCACCCAAGCCGACGTTGGTCTACCCTAATAGGTGTCGGCCGACGTTGGTCTAGCATCCCTACTGAGGCAAAGCCTGCCCACCTTGGTAGATCTTCGCCAACAGTGGTGTGTCTATCTTGGCCAACCTTGGTCAGCCTTGGCCGACCTGGGTCTAGGTTGGTGTTGGTTGGAATGGCCGTGTGACGGAAGCGAGAGTTTCGAGTTCCAGCACACAAGAGAGAGCTAGAGCGAATCCGATATGACTGTGGTAAGTTATAGATTCACTGAGGAACCGTATCTACGACAGCTAGGTATTTATACTAACATCATGTGGCGGTACGATGGAATGATGAATGAAACGAAAAGGGAAGGAGTGTGGAGTAACGTAAGGTCAAACTAAAGGAGATACGGAGAGGAAGGAAACGAAATAATAAGGAGTGTATGGTGAAATAAGGGGAAAGGAAGTAAGTAAAAAATAAATGAATGAATGCGTACTATGTGACGGTCACTTCCGTTACACACGCCCTCCAGATCGACGCCGCGCGACGATCTCAAGTCTCCATCTCGCCATTTCCACCAGCACCGCTACCCGAACCCGATGCGTTGGGTCCATTGGCAGCTTCCGCAGCCCTGTGGCGATCTTCAAGCTCACGCTGCTTCTTCGCACGCAAAGCCTGAATATCCGGTGCGTTAACCGCATCAGAAGCCCGCGTAGCAGCTCTGAGAGCTTTGGCATCACGCTGCCTCTGCTCGGCCCGACGCCACGCACGGTCACGTCCAATGATTGCCTCCTGACCTGCCTGGAAATCAACCTCGCTAACCAAGACCATTCCCCTAGGTACAGGCGGGGAGATGTCAGCGTCGCGGGCCTGCATGTCAAGGAGTGTAGCAATGCGACCTTCGAGAACGAAGTTGAAGGCGCTGCGTTCGTAGTCGTATGTCCCCCAACGGAGATCGCTGTTGTCACGGGTGTTGTTGCCAACAGCAAAGTCGTGATAGCCGTAAGGCTCGTATGGCACGGAATCCGAGTTGACAGTGGGATTGTTGCCAGTCTGGTTGTACTTGACGTACATCTGGATGGTCTTCATGGTCTCGACACGCTCGTAACCAGCTTCATCGATGAGAACCATGGTTTCCCAATCCTGACGACGCATCGCCGAGTGCTGGGCATTAAAAGCAGCGTATTCGGCCGATATCTCGTTAAGAGGAATTATAGAGCCGTTACTGGTGTCATAAGTTGGCATCGTAGCAGCGGAGAGTAGGTTTTCAGTCGCGAAGAATTCAGACAGATAGTTAGGGTGCTCGAAGGCAAGTTAACCCGCAATTTCTGGCCGGCTTATATCGTCGAGGGTGTTGGAGCTATTTTCAAATTCATATCCAATTTGGCTAGCCAGAAATACGACATCATCTTGCGGGGGTTTACCCCTTCCTTCGGTCAGTTCACTTATATCTGAAATTCCAAGCACCTCGAAATATTCTTGCAAGGCATTCAACCGACTTGCCTGCTGGTACGGCATCCACGTCAAGTCTCCTGATTGCCAACGTACTTCAAAAAGCGCACGGCTTCGATGCCCGGAATGGCCCACAATCTTGTCCACGGCCCATTCGTGAGTAGTTGCGTCATTGGAGACACTCAGCTGACTTTCCAAACGACCCGGGAATCTCCGGTCATCGTTCGGAATATGAATCCGCAAGAGTGATGCATGAAAAACATCATGAACTCCACGCTGCTTCATGTTAGCAGGGAGTTCAATGCGAAACGAAGAATTATTGAAGTCCTCGAGAATAAGGTAAGGACCAATATATTTTGGGATGAGCTTGCGAGCAAGTCCCTTTTCAAACTTAATATTCTTCGTTGAAAGATACACCAAGTCGTCCTTTTTGAAGGGCTCCACCTGCCGCTTTCGGTTCGCATTCCGAGTCTGCTTGACTCGTGCGGCAATTATTGCATCATGTGCTGCCATTATGGCCAACCGCCGTTGGAGCGCAAAGTTGGCGATGCCCGGATATTCCCGTGATCTGTCTGAGTCCCAGAGCAGAGAACGTGGCATCATGCCAGTATTCAAGAAGAATGGTGAATACCCAGTGGACTCAGAACGTGCTGAGTTCATGGCAAATTCAACAGCGGGAAGTTTGGCAACCCAATCTTTCTGCTTGTCACCAATACACTGACGGAGCATCTGAGTGACAGTTCGGTTAGCGCGTTCAGTCGCGCCATCAGTTTCTGGATGGTAAGCACTTGACATTCTCAACTTTGTCCCAATTAACTCATTGAGACGACGCCAGAAGGTACTCGTGAATAATACATCACGATCACTCACAATTGAGTATGGTAACCCATGTAATTTATATACTTGCTCAAACATCAATTCGGCAAGTTGGCGTGCAGTGTAATTGATTCGGCTAGGAATCAGATGAACCATTCCTGTGAGAAGGCAGATGACGACTGTGATTGAATTAAAGACACCATCACGATTCTTCGACTCGGGTAACAGCCCGACGAAGTCCATGCCGATCGCTTCCCACGGCCGTGTTGGTGGTGAAAGAGAATGCAACAAGCCATAAGGCTTCTGATTGCTTGGTTTACTCTGCTTGCAAGTCTTACAAGTCTCACAAAGACTGCTCACATCATCAACCATTTCTTTCCACCAGACGTACTCTCGCATATAGTCAAGAGTTTTCTTCGGTCCCAAATGAGCCAAGATAGAATGGGCTTCAGAGAAGACAATCTCCCGAACGTTTCTACCCTTGTACATGACATGTGGGATGCAAAGGCAAGTGTTATCTTTGCCTTTCAAGTAAATAAGTCCATCGTGAACCTCGAAGTTTCGAAATTCTTTCGGTGCGGCGAGTATCTTCTGGAAGAAGGGGTCCTGGTCATATTTATTTCGCAGGAATTTGACCAGGTCTAGCCCATCCCAACCATCTTTTATCACAGGAAAGAGGGAGGGATCTAATTTATTCAATTCCGACTCGATCTCCTCGAGTGTCGGCTGACCGGAGATAGGTAGACTTGGCGTGGGAGTGTCAATCAGTGGCTGTCCACTTCCTTGGCCGGCGTTCTCAGTAACGTCTTGACGCAAATTTTGAATTTTGCTGTTACTCCCGCCCTCCTTTGCATTACCTCGCGATGCAAACGAGCTCTTAGGCTTCTTCTGAGACCCTTGGCCCTCCTTGGACTTGTCTGCACCAGCACTTTGAGTAGGTGGTGGTTTCCGCGTTGTGGAGCGCAAAACTCGCCCAGGCAAGGCCTCTTTGGTTACTTTTGCCTCAGCTTCGGCTTTTTCAGTGGCTGCTCGCGTTGCTGAATGCAAAACCCGGTCGCTAGACAATGCCAAGGCTTCCTGGCCTGCAAATACCGGCATGGAAATGGAATTAATTTCCAAGCCATCGTTGTCGATGACATCATGGTACGTATATTCGCTACGCGCCCGCACTGTGCCCGGTGTCTCATTTGAGTAGATTCGAGATAGTGCATCAGCCAGAACATTTTCAGTTCCGGGTACGTAGACAACTTCAAAGTCAAATTCTGAAATCTTTTCAATCCATCTAGCTTGGCGACCCGACAAGTTCTTCTGATTCATTAAATGAATCAGGCCCTTGTGGTCGGTTACCCACTTAAAATGGCAACCTTGTAGAATATCACGATGCCGAAGCATCGCCTCAACACCCGCAAGCATTTCAATTTCATGTACGGGGTAATTTTGTTGAGCGGAGTTTAACTTTGCTGAAAAGAATGCGGCTACTTTACCGCTTTTCCAGTCTTTTCCCTGGCAGATGACACCGGCAATTCCGGTACTGCATCCATCCGTTACGAGGAATATAGAGTCTGCATCTTTCCCATATGCCAAGGGCTCTCGGCGGTGGCTTCGATGATTGTGTGTGATGTATTTTACATCCTCAAACGCACGCTGATGAGTATAACCCCATCTAAACGGAACTGTGTCACCAGTGAGACCGTGTAGAACTCCCATGGGCACCCGAACGCGTGCAAGATCATCGGCTAAGTACCCAACTGACCCGAGGAATCCCCGTAGGAGGTCCCGATTGGTAGGTGTTTTCCAGTTGAGTACCGTGTCAACTTTATCAGGATCCATGCGGATACCTTGATCATCGACAATTCGGCCTAGAACCTTGAGTTCGGAACGCAGAAACTGCAACTTGTTCTCACCAAGGTATAGTTTCTCGCGTTTCAACACATCAATAATTAATTTGACATGTTTTATATGCTCCTCGAGCGTCTCGGAGTAAATGATGATATCATCAAGATACACATCCATGAAGCGCCCAATATAATCAGAAAATAGGTAATTCATCAGGGATTGATAAGTCGCAGGTGCGTTACAATCCCCTTGTTGTAGTACGAGACTAACCATATTTCCATCTGGAGTTGTTACCGCTGTGCGGTCGACATGCGCTGGTTCAACTCGAATTTGCTCATAAGCATCTTGACCATCAATCAGAGATCTATACTTGCAGCGCGCAACACGCCGCAAAATCCCCTCCATGTCTGGCAAGGGGGACGACATCTTGTGAGTATTCTTATTACGTGCTCGTAAATCAACAACGACACGCAATTTCGGCGGGTTGGACTTGACTTTCGGAATCAGAAGCATAGGCGCGGTGTTCCCGGCATTGGTAATTTTCCAACGGCCTGCTCGCAGGTAATTCTTTCGCTTTTCATCCCACTGAGGACGAAGAGCTTCAGGGCATCGTGATGGACGCCATGGCAGGACTTTATTCTCATCAATAAGAGGTATTGTATGATTTATTGCGCGCAATGGTGGTAACTCTGTTTCGGCAGCAGTTTTACATACAGGTTTCGCGTATTCAACCAGCTCTGCGCGCGCAGCCTTAATGGCATCCAATTCAACCTCTAGTGAGTGTGAATAGATTCGCGCGGTAGCGACACCTTGAAGAGGTACGCTTTCAGCACTTCCAATGCAAACACGCGCGGGATTTAAACCAATGCTCACCTTGTGCTGAAATAGCCAAGCCGTGCCCAGGATCATATCATATCCGCTCACATTCGCGACATAGAAGGTACGTGGACAACTTATATCTTGATAACTGAAATCGACGACCACAGAATGGTTGATTTTGGAGCGGGAACCTTGGACCGCTAACTGTAAAGTAATCGGTTCTTCAAGTTCTTCGCGCGGAAGTTGCAACTGATCTGCGACCGTGGTAGAAATCAAGTCACCTAGGGACCCGGAGTCCACCAAAGCTCGGAGTGGTTGGCCATTGACCCGGACCACTATAACCAGAGGTTTGGCGACGATTTTATTGGGTACCCGAGGCGTTGAGGCCGTGCGTGAAATTCCATGTACTTGATCTGCGGGGATTTGAACACCACTACAAAGCAGTGGTGTCCGATGTTCGGGTAGAAGCTCACATCGATCTTGGATTAATCCAAGCATGAAGGACAAGCTAGGTAGCATTCTCGGGTGAGTTATGAAACCTGCCTCGATGGCCTCGCGTTTATGCTCTACGAAGCGTAAAGTCTCTAATATTTCGAACTCCTCATGAGATATTTCTTGTTCGAATAAGGAGTAGAAATAACCGAAACTGGTCAGTTCAAAGTCATTCTCGAATGAATTTTCGCTGAGATACAACTTCAGGTTCATCTTCCGAACCCATCCAAGCAAATCCAGCTTCGGATTCAATAAACAGTGAGTCCGAGATAAAATGCATCTCCTTTTGATTCTCTCGAATAGACTCCATAATTAAATAATCCGAAGAATGGCGCCTGGTCCTGCCACAAGTGACAGGAAGAACTCGATCTACCCGAAGTGCATCAGGTTCGTGTCTACCCAACACTAACAGAAATGTCTCTGATCCAAGTGCGAGCAGATCATCGACTGGCACTCGATGGATTGGTTTAGGCTTTCCGAGCCGTGGGATTCCCAACTGTCGGCCAAGTCGCACTGCATACCAAGCAGCCAACTCAAAGTTGGGCTCACGCAACAAACTTTCCGGTAAGACCGTAATTTCATCGAAGAATTGATCCCAGATAAGATAATCATTCTTAGAGACTCGCGACACTTCAAACCGAGCTTGATCTCGACGCGGGTCATCAGTGGGAACTAATTCATCACCCGGGTAGGGCTGTAGAAATTCCAAGAGGGCCTTTGTGCCCTCTGCAAGTAGGTCACCGAGTTGGCGGCTCTGCCGTTTCACTGCAATATTGCCAATCCCTGACATATTTCTCAACAGGTGCATACGATCCTCAAAAGTCTCGTTTAAATCACCCGGAAAATGTGACGGGTTGAGTTCATCATCGTCAATTTCTGAGTCCGAATCACTGACTGACTGAAGATCAGGTATGTCTGTCTCGTCGTCAGATATTTCCGATTCAGTATCACTGCGCAATTGCAGCGCAGGCATGTCCGAATATTCATCAGAGCTCAGGGACAATATCTCAGAACTCGAGATGTCCGCAAAATCATAGTCCTCATTCGAGCCATTGAACTTGGACTTAGCCCATGCAACCAGATCGAAGGTACGATCCTTCAAACTCGATTTTGAGAGTGCTTGAGACTCCATACCGTAATGTACGATGTAAGTATCTTTGCCACTCTCAGAGACATCGATGTTGATATCTGACGTCTGATTTTCTGCGGCTCGCAGAAGTAGGATTATCATTGCGCCATAGGCATCTCCTAATTCAATAAGGTAAGGCTCTTCACACGGGACTTGCCCGGGATCTTCGCCGCGAGCAACTGCAAGTTGCTTTGCATACCAAAGTCCCAGCGCGAACGTTGGATCCTGCAAGTCTCTACTCAGAATTACAACGTCTTCGAACGTCCTGTTGTCCATTATGACATGTTCCGTAGGTGAAATCTCGTAGATCAAAAACCGTTTCTCGGTCTGAGCATCACCTTCAGCTGGGAAGGGTTGCGCATACTGAAGTACAATCTCAGCAAAACGAGCTGGTAAGTCACCGATTGGCTGCGACGGCGTTCTTTCAGTAGTGGAGAAGTCGAAAATTTCCTCTTGGGTATCCTCGCCCTCCTCGACTTCTAGCTGAACAGCAGTCGAGCCAACATGAAGAGTTTCAACCACCTCAGTCGTTTCATCAAGAATTGGGTCAGTTTTTATCGCAACACCGTGCGCACCAAAACCAGGAGGTTTACCCTTCTGTTTCGATACTACCATGTTAAGTTGAGGACAATTCCTCGCTATGTGACCTGCGCCTTCGCAGTTCAAACATAGACCAGCGGCCAATAACTCGTTCCGCTTCTGAGGGGACAATTTGTGCTCCCAAGGTCGATTATCTTGGGAACTTGACCCAGCAGATGGTTGCTGAGGTTTCTTACTCACGTCCCTTTTTCCATTGGAAAAATTCGCCGAAGAAGTGCGCATAACCTCGTTTCGATTACGAGGAACAAATCGCCCTCCACGGCCGCGACCGCGGTCATTGCGAACGAAATTATTGAGTCTACGCGACCCATTTCGAGTGTCATTCCTACGTCCGGATGGGCCGGAATTATTGTCTTTCGACTTTCCGATTGAAGAAAGTGCGTGCTTTCCCTTCCAAATAATAGCTGAGCATTAAAACTTGATCTTCAAGGTCAACACGGCCCAATTTCAAGTACTGAGTACTCTCGTGAATAAACTGTAAGTAACGGTCCGAATCGGCGGAACCATCATATTTATTCGGAGGTATAGGTTTAATTATCATCTTGGACTTCTTGCGGTGAGCATCATTCGTGATCACCGGTGTGGAATCAGCACCCGCGGCCTCCGATTCATCGTCGCTTGATGAACTTGCCTCGGAACTCGAGGAAGAACTCGACGGATCATCTGGCGGCGATGGCGGCTGTCCAACACGCTTAGTGTCACGAATGACCTGCTCAAAGAAACCTCCCGGCGGCAGCCGGCCTGCCACAGACTTGCTGGAGCGTTTCTTTGGACCCTCATTTACGGGTTTCTGAGGCTCTATGTGCATTTGTTGCATAACGCTGTCGCGAACAGCGTCTTCAGCCTTACTGGTTGATTTATTAACCTTGTGTGATTTTTGACGTCGTTTGAGCTCTTTCAAGTGCTTCTTTGCGCTTGAAATCTCGTCTGAGAGACTCTGGCCAGAGTTTTGCTCACCGCTCTTGCGCGGTGGCGTGCTCACAACAACGGTAGGCGGTGATTCTGCAAAGTTGAGACCTGGATTTTCAGGTTCAACTTCAAAATCATTGTCAAAGAATCCAACCGGCGTAGACTTTGGTTCAGATTTAACCTGCTGGCGGATTTCTTTGAAATTCTCAAGCGCTTCTCGCTGCGCGTGGAGTTCAGTCTCGGAGAAATTCTCCGAGAAATCAATTGCGCCCCAATTTCTTGGATCAAAGCCTTTGCCTTTATTTTTGGATGGGCCAGACTCGACCTCGGGGGAAGACTCGCCGCGTGGGACCGTAAAACGGGCCACTCGGGGAGCCTGAGGAGTCGACTCAATAGGTGGAGTCGGCTCCGAACCTTGTGGAGCGGATTTTGCCAAGGCCGGCACAGAGCCTTTATTCCCCGAAAAGTCACCTTGATGCTCCACTGTGGAGCGCTGGGATTCCACACGGGCACGAAAGCCCGCAGCAGCGAGCTGCCCGTAACGATGGGACAGCTTGAAGAGGTTCTCGGGACTCATGTCGTGAGTCGCAATCTCAACAGTCGAAGTGAGTTCAGATGTATTTGTTTCACGACTACTGTGCGATACAGTGCGCTCTCGATGAGTACGAGAAGTTTTCTTAGTTACCGTGGTCCAATTATCATCATTAGAACCCTTGTCAGAGTCCAGCTGACCATAATTGACATCCGCGGTGAGAAGGGGGACCGTTTCAGAACGGGTATAACTTTCCCTCCCAGGGGAGGTACTCGTGTGTGCGCTAGGCCCACGAGGGGCCTGCGAGGTAGTCTTGTTGTTACCGCGGGGGTCCGCTCAGGTCAGGATCTTATTACATAATCGTCGGAGTTTGAAATCTTGCCTTAAATAAACTTTGTCAAAAGCGCGTTGTTTCACGCAGTTAAAGCTCAGTTGAGCAGCTACATGTATCGCTTAAAGTTCTGTGTCCTCTAAATTTTAAATGTCAAAACGGAATCCTCATATTAACGGTGAGCGACTTTTGATCTGATTGGTCAGCAACCAGAAAGAAAAATCGTTGACGGCCACATATGAGCACTTAAAAAATCAGGAAGTGCTGCAAACTTGATGGCAACTATAGGCAACCAGTCCTATTTCATTCGTGTATGAATAAATCAGCTCCCAGTCTCACCGAACATTTTTTCAATGGTTTGTGATTATGTAATAAGATTCTGACCTGATCGGAACACCGCGGTAAGTAACAGACTTCAACAAACCGAGGTACGAGGTCAGACATTGTTGAAGCGTCTGTCTAGGAGAGACTACCTGCGAGGGGGAAACCACCCGGCTGTACAGCATTCCGGGTGATACGGGACGCGACCTGGGACTCCTAGGTGAACTCAGGTCAACGAGAGGACCACTCACATCCTTGCCAGAACTTTGGCTGGTAACCGAGCTGCTTGATTAGGTGGGCTCAGAGTAACTCTCCTACGCGTAGGCCGCAGGCGCAGGAGGCTGTGCTGTTGGTCACATCAAAAGTCTATGATGAGGCGATGCCAAGGCGACGTCAGCTCACTATGATCAGACCCCGCCGTCGTCGTTCAGCTCCCCGAGCACGATATCTGGACTGAAAAAAAAAAAAGAAAGAATATATTACAATAATCATTACACCAGAAATTGGTCATGTTTGGCAGTGATAAAAGCCCATTTTTCATCCTTCCATGTCATCTAGAACCCCCGACGGCAGCGAGCGGGATCCCGATGACGAACCCGACAGCATCATGAACGTCTCGGAGCTATCGGGCAACCATCCGGTATTCGGGGTAAGCTGTCCCGTTTGTGATGTGACCAACAGCACAGCCTCCTGCGCCTGCGGCCTACGCGTAGCAGAGTTGCTCTGAGCCCACCTATTGGCGAGAGATCGGAGGGATACGACCTTCGCGAACGGCAGCACGAGTAGGGATAGGAGAGCGTCCATGAATATGAGCCATTTTTACGATTCTTCAGTGATGGCGATCCAAGCAATGTCGGTATTGTTGGTGTGATCAGACCAAGTAAACCAGAGCAGAGCAAAGATCAAAGTATTGAGTCAAAAAGATGTGACGGAAGCGAGAGTTTCGAGTTCCGGCACACAAGAGAGAGCTAGAGCGAATCCGATATGACTGTGGTAAGTTATAGATTCACCGAGGAACTGTATCTACGACAGCTAGGTATTTATACTAACATCATGTGGCGGTACGATGGAATGATGAATGAAACGAAAAGGGAAGGAGTGTGGAGTAACGTAAGGTCAAACTAAAGGAGATACGGAGAGGAAGGAAACGAAATAATAAGGAGTGTATGGTGAAATAAGGGGAAAGGAAGTAAGTAAAAAATAAATGAATGAATGCGTACTATGTGATGGTCACTTCCGTTACAGGCTGGACGGGTACAAACCATGTCAGATTTTGAATTTGGCTAACTAGGCTTAGCTAGGCTCATCGGCCCACATGAGTCTATGTGTGCCTAATCCAGTGGGAATACCTAGACCAAACTCTGCAGGGATGGGCAGATGGATGGACAAGGATCAGCACACTGGTCTGCCTACACATCTGCCTATCAGGATCTGGCAGACCTGTGCCTACGGGGGGGTCTGAACACAGTGAATGGATTTTAAGTACGCACCGATACTCTGGTTGAACTTCGCTGCCTCCGGCGTGAGAACACTCAAGTACCGTGGTTGCATCCTGCATAAAGTTCAGTCCCCAGTTGAAACACACAGATGACGCTGGCGACGGATCGAGCCCGTTCCCGAGTGACGAGCAACGTATGTACCTGTTAATTGAATGATGGTTCACTATCCGATGGCTTACGATGGAGCGCCTTCACTTTGATACCTCTAGAAGCAAATGATGAATATCAACTGGTTCATTCAACTTAGGGCATGTAACGATGTGAATGAGCCTATATACAATATCGACGGCCTGCGTCTTCGAGAGGTGGCTGTCTCGAAACAAATCAATGAATAATATATCATAGAACGAGCAGAGCAATACGCACACCCAGAAACTAGTCCGCTAGGAGCTGCGCAGCAACGGACCACCGCCACTCGCGCGGGAGCGCGCGCTTGAGCTCCTCATCAATCGGCCTGTAGTCTGCCAAAGAAATCGCGAATTCCGAAAGGGGGTTTGTGGGCGAGCGCGTAACGTGCGAGGGATGCCTCTCATCACGGCCGCGGCAGCTAAGAGCATGGAGAGGAGGCCGATTACGACGTGTGGTGAGCTGCGGATAAATTAATGGGATGGAAGGTAGAACAAAAACAGAATGACGATGAGGGCTACACAGGCCCGGGGAAGCGACATACGAATAGACGTACTGAACGGTTGAATGGCCACCAAGGACATTGACCCATACCTTGATGTTCAGGCTCCATTCCTCACCCTGTCGTTGGGAATCAGATTGGAATGGAATTTGTAAAGAATACACCGAACGCACCTACCGGCATCACCCACGTACGTTTGCCCAAAATATTCCTCCAAAACGCCGTGATGCTGCATAAAATGAGGAGGGACAGGTAAAAGCGAGCAGTCACGTATATAGCAAAAACCTCGAGATGCGATGCTACTCCGCGCGCACTATGCTCTAGCAGCGGGAATGAGAGAACGGAGAATTGAATCGCGAGATTGTTGCGTGGATTATGCATTTTATCGATCTGTTGAAGCGCGTCTTGTTGAACCGACGCAGGGATAGGTTTGAGACGTGAGTCGAATTTGAGACCCAACTTGCGTCGTTGTTGAGGCAGGAAAATCCTAAGTCGTTGAGAGCTGCGGCGTTGTTGTCAGTCTGGATCCTTGTTCAGTTTTGAGGAGCAGATGGCCGGACGATAAATAAGCACGGCGATCGTAGCAGTTCCATAGCAGCCTTGAACAGACTTGCTGATCGAGATGTTGAACACCTTTGCCCTTGATAAGTCTTGGATCTTGCGGAGGTTGAACAGTACATAGGAGCGGCCATCAAGCACGGTATTGAGGGGAGAGGAAAGGCAGGACGATGATGGGTGGAAGAAGGAAACACCGTCTTGACATTGCCACATATCTTGCTGTATGTATGCCTCGAGCACTGTTAGCTATTTTAATCGAGAGTGGAGGAAAGCAGTCTCGTCGAATTGCAATAGCTGGAGGGCGCGAAGATGATGGGAGGAGGGAACGAAGGAATTAGATGCAAGTGTTCCTTTCGAGTGGGTCTTGAGCGGCGATCCACGGTTGTGGAATGGCTTTGCCGGAGGTCGGCAGAGTTTAACACTGATCGGCGAACTCGTTTTCATGGAAAAGCGAACCAAATCTAGGATAGTTGGGAACGTGGTTCGTGGGAGTGGGCACCGCCTGCCAAATCACTGATCTCTTTGTACATGTTTATTGATGCAGCCTCCCTGCCAGAATCTGATATCAATATGCCGACGCGTTTTTGAGCCGGCACTAGCCTCGGGCCGCCAAATCTTGGAACCCAAAATCGTTTAAATGATTATAGCTACAAGATGTAGTTTGGGTTTTGCGGAATTCAAAATTTTGGTACGACTTCATATCAGCATTGAATTTAATTTTGAGGCGAGAAAATATTCCCAACAACGTTTTGTAGCCTCACATGAATAAAATATATCTGCCTCTTAATTTTTGCGGCCCGAGCTCGGCATCGGCTTGAAAACGTGCTGCACCGGATTGCAGGTAACAAAGTGTGACAAAACGTGACATTGGCACAATATCCTTCACCACGCCCAACAGGCATCTTTTTATTTATTCGTAAAATTTCAGTGCATCTGTGTGAGGCTTTCCAATGTAGATTGCCCACTGTGATTAGGTTGTATTGAGTATATAAAGTTCCCTCCACCAAAAGCACCTCGGCGCCCTTTGATGTGGCTGTGTCCCTTGGCATCAGGCCATCAATCCCATAGGCGGTGCCCACTCCCATGGTTCGGAAAAAGGCGGACTGACTTGATGGCAAACATCTGCATACTGATTCGAGGCATCTGCTTGAAATACGGGTAATAATAATAATAATAATAATTCGACGGACACCTTCCTTTTGAGTGGGACTTGAGCGCGCCGATGGAGCCGCAGAAAAGCACGAAAAACGGAAAGTTGAAGTTGATTCATGATATTCAAAATTAAACGTGAGAAGTAAAGCCTTGAGGCAACCGAGACAATGGTAAATCGGAAATGGAATGGACGTACGGCAGCTGCTGGGCGGAGTGTGAGAAAAGGAATAATATAAACATGTGCACATAAAATCAGGGCATCTGCTTAAGATACGAGTAATTATGAATTTTGTGGCATGTACTTGCAAAAGTGGATGTTTGGATGCTCATATACTCTAATACCGCATCATAGAGGGACATTCTCTTGACTTTTGAGCTTGCGAGCCTGTTGCTTAGCCGCCTCGCTTAGCGTTGCCAAGCCCAAAAGCCGAAACAAGACGCAAATCAAATGTCAAAACACTGATGGAGGGATTCCTAACATGTGATGGTAACGAGGGAACTTGATAAGGGGGATAAGGTGGTATATAAAGGCCAATGTTCACTGCATGGAGGTCCCTTGTGACAGCCCCCTGACTCTGCTACTGCAATCCTTCCATAAAAGAACTTGTCTGCATACACCGTGGGTAAAATCCTTATAAAGATCAGCTGAACTAATAATGTGGTAGATGGCGGCTGTCAATACAAGAGAAAATCCTAATCCAAAAGCGAGTCATTCTAAAGATGTGATGCAATCGTATGCAAAGCATGTGAGTATGATGGAATAGGGAAACAGTATACAGGAGATAATGGTTAAACCAGATAATGGCAAGACTTAGACCTGAAGACTATTATGCTAATGAAGCTTGGGATCTTCACTGTCTTGGATTCAGTTACACTAATCAGTATCAAGAGCTGGGCAACCCAAAAGATCTTGAGGCAGCATTATCATACAAACAGGCAGCTGTGGACCTCATACCTGAGGGCCATCCTCACAGGGCTTACCATCTGCAAAGTCTTGCAATCACCTACACTAATGGGTATGAAAGACTGGGTGACCTAAAATATGTTGAGGCAGCATTGCAGCATGACCAAGCAGCTGTGAATATCATACCTGGAGGCCACCCTCATAGGGCTCAGCATCTGATGAACCTTGCAGTTTCATACACTTCTCGGTATGAGAGGCTGGGTGACTTGAAAGATCTGGAAGCAGCACTGCAGAATCATCAGGCAGCTGTGGATCTTACACCACCAGGCCATCCTGATGAGGCTCAACGTCTGCAGAATCTTGCAGCATCATATGCTAATCGGTACCACAGGCTGGGTAACCTGAAAGACCTAGAGTTAGGATTGCAGCACAGACAGAGAGTGGTGGAGCTTACCTCAAAAGGGGATCCTAACAGGGCTCAGCATCTACAAAGTCTTGCAGCATCATATGCTAGCCAGTATGGGAGGCTGGGTGACCTGAAGGATCTTAAGACAGCACTGAAGTACGACCAGGCTGCAGTGCGCCTTACACCTAGAAATCATCCTCACAGAGCTCGGCATCTGCAGAGCCTTGCAGTATCTTATTTCAGTTGTTATCAAAGACTGGGTGACCTGAAAGTCCTTGAGGCAGCATTAAAGTGTGCACAGGCAGCTGTGGACCTTACACCTATAGACCACCACAGTAAGGCTTCATATTTGCAGAGCCTTGCATTATTCTACACTAGTCGGTATCGAAGACTAGGTGACCTGCAAGATCTTGAGGCAACATTGCAATACAAGCAGATGGCTGTGGATCTTATTCCTACCGACCATCCTCGCAGGGCTGGTCATCTACAGAGCCTTGCACTATCATATATTAATCGGTATCGGAGGTGTAAAAAGCAAGATGACCTTAAGCTTATACACACTCACTTTAAGACCTCCTTAAGTCTAATTACCTCCGATCCAGAGTCATCCTGGGAAAATGCTTTGTATTGGGCTATATTTGCTTCTCAATACCAGCATGAATACTGTATAACTGCTTTTGAATATGCGTTTTGCTTGCTCCCTGAGATTCTTTGGATTGGTCATTCCATTTCAGTTCGCCATGAAGCTATACAGAGACTGGATGTCTCTCAAAAGACCTCTACTGCAATAAGGACCTGTATTAATCTCTTTGCTCTCACATCTGCTATAGAAATCATGGAGCAAGGACTAGCAATAGTATATCAACAAATGCTCCAGCTTAAAACAGCTGTGGATGAACTTCCTTCTGAACAGGCTCTAGCTTTCCAACACCTTTCAAGAGAACTCTACACTAAATCTGATCCTTCCATGAACCTTGTGAACAAGAGAAATGATTTAATCAAAGATATCCGCAAGCAACCAGGCTTTGAATTTTTCCTGCATCCCAAACCATATATGGTCCTTTGCCATGCATCTCAAGGAGGACCAGTTATCATCTTGAACAGCCACAAAAATGGTTGTGATGCAATTATACTTCTCAATTCAGCAGAGCCAGTTCATGTTCCATTAGATGTGACACTCAAAGCACTGGAATCACAGAAGACATTGCTCCAACAATTACTTGGCCACTGTAATGTTAGAATTCGGGGTGAATCAGAATCCACCAGACTCTTTGGCCATCAAGAGATGTTTAAAATCAAATCCTCCACAGAGTGTTTTGAAGAATTATTAACCTGGCTCTGGACTAGTATAGTTAGCCCAATATACAAGATGCTAGACATGGTGAGTACAAGGATCATACACTTCCTAACATCACCTGATTTTCCATAGCGCAACATTCATAATGGCAGACTGTGGTGGCTTCCAACTGGAGCATTTACTAGGCTCCCTCTCCATGCTTGTGGTCCAACTGATCAGTTCATACACTCATATACAGCAACACTAGGTTTCCTTTTGGATGCCTATTCCAAAAACTTGCCAAAGAGTACACTTAAAGTTGGTATTACTGGAGTCACTAGTACTGGGTCAGGAAGAGACAGACCTCTCCCAGGAGTAGAGCAAGAAATCAAGAATATTTCTTCTGTGGTGCCAGTATTACAGGTGGAGTGTCTCAAAGACAAGGAATCAACAGTAGATGCTGTTAAGTGTCAGCTAGAGAACTGTGCTTGGGTTCATTTGGCCTGTCATGGAACACAGGATTTAACTGAACCAACAAAAAGCCACCTCCTGCTGTATGGAGGAAATTTAGAGCTGGAGACAATTCTTCGGATGCCCCTTTCAAAGGCTGAGGTTGTATTTCTTGCTGCCTGTCAAACAGCTATGGGGGATAGCAAACTGGTCAATGAATCATTTCATCTTGGTGGAGCATTTATTGCTGCAGGCTTTCAAGGAGCAATTGGCACCTTGTGGTCAATGAATGATCAGGATGGCCCTCTTGTTGCAAGGCACTTTTACTCTCATCTGTTTTCTAATGGTCGCCAGCCTCAAGCAAGTGATGCAGCTGAGGCTTTACATCTTGCAGTCAAGGAGTTACGGAAGAATGCTTCATATGAGCGCTGGATCCCATTTATCCACATGGGTGTTTGACAGGGTTCCACACCCAGCTCTGGGTCTTATGTGCTATCTATGAAGGCCTATTTTTAAGCTTCTATACATGCTGAAGTTAGTCCATTCAATTGGACACATCATCATTCAACTGATGATTGTACTTATATGAAACCTTTCTCACCATGTCTGACTAGCTTGGTTTGTGTTATATAGTTTCTGAATCTTCGAATGAAATATATTTTAGTATTCATGTCTCATATCCAGCCCATGTATCAAATATACTGTGTTGGCAAGGTTAAGATCTTGATACAACTTGAAAATCCTAATCCACTCCAAACCATCTTGTTACAAGTCCTTTTTAAAGTACTTGTTGTTTTTATATCTTGGATGAGGTTTTCAAAGGCTGGTCAAAAAAGGGTCGCAATCTATTAATTAACACTTTCCTAATTTTTTTCCCTATGCTCTTTAATTAGATTCTCGAAGATTCATTAGATTTCAAACTAATGGACTTTCAGATTTGTGATCGTGTCACAATATTGTGTCAATTGACTGATGTAATGGTTTTTCTCCTTGCTCCGGTTCGAACCCTGGACTATGAATCATCCTTTCTCATCTCGGCCTGCAATTTCTTCCTCCTACTTTCAAATCTGCTCTATGCATTAGTACACTATCTCAAAAGCACACAATGAGACTTACTCCTTGGCAAGGTGCCTAAGCACACAGCAAGTGCATTCTAAGTCTGGTGCCATCTCACATGCCCAGCACTTGGTTGGTTGCTCAATACTCTTTATTGCACTGCAGAAATAATCAAAACAACTAGACAGGCAGTAGCAGTGTTTTATGCAGTGATGGAATGAAAACTCCTTGAGAGGGAGTGTAACAGTGACGGTGCGTTTCGGATAATGGCAGGGGAATATGGTGTAACAGATATGTGGACCGTTTGCATCCACATTGCTCCCAAAGGAGAATGTTGAGCTTTGGAACAAGGTTGCCTGCAGACCTTGTTCCATTTCTATACCCCTTCTTGTCATCTCTGGATAGAGATCTTATTCCCATTTACAAATACAAGGACAGCAGAGTACAAGGGCATTTAGTAGATTATTTGGCCAAAAAGGAGATACCCGAGGTGCAGATACAGGTTTTTGGGCCAACCTCAAGGGTGAGCTCAACATTCTCTTTGACAAAAATGGGAATGACTGCAGCAGTCCCAAGTGGCACGAGTATGTTTCATCTGTGTCCCATGCTGTAACAAAGCTGATACAAGACCGACAGGTGGGAGCAGGCTGTTATTGACAAAGACAATGACAGGTATCTCCGTCGCACATCGGAGAGCAGTGCCCATGCACAGGTGGATATTGACGCCATGCTACTCACAGCATCTGGTTCCCTTGACCCCGCCACAGTCGGGTCTGCACCACCTGAAGATGAGGAGGATGGAGACAGGAACACTGTCAAAGAGCGCAACGTGGATATATCTTCCCTAGGTAACCTTGCTACTCTCTCTGTTGGCCCCTTTATACATGAGTATTAGAATCTGGGAGCCACAAAATATCTTTCTCTATCTACTTGACCCACAATCCTATAATTGTAATTTTTTCGTAGTATTGTATACAGTGAATTATGGAATTTTCTATACCGTTTGACTGTTGCATTGCCCACAGACTGTGCCTAAGATTTCGATGAGCTGTCTATTGGATCTCGAAAGCCTTTCCCCTGGAATCTGATGATCTGCATATTCAGTGGATTCTGCTGGGTAAGTGATTGGATGCAGGCGGCAATCAAACCCGCCGGATTCCACTGACCTCCGGGATAAGTAGCCGTGTAGAGCCACCACATGAAGGAGGTCCAAGATGCCGAACACAAGGGTGCAGATGTCTATAACAGTGGGATCAGGTCGTCGTACTGTGGGGTGGACACATCAACGACTGGGCACAACACATTGTGCTTGAAGTTGAGGAGACCCGAGTCCTTGACCTTGGTGGCGGACGATAAGCGGCTCTGGTGTTATGTCCCGAGGTATATTTGAATAGATTTCTATTCAAATATTCGGACCCTGGGGAGGGTATGAAGTTTTGTGGAGTAGAGTCCAGAAATGCCGCTGTGGGCGAGTGGTTATGTTGTTTCGCTTACTTAGGTTTGTTTTTGCTCCGCAGTGTGTTCGAATCAGCCGAGACTTAAACTTTTGCACCGCCGGCAACATTTGCGTTTTGCGTCAACCGCTGAGATGCCCCCAAAGATATTGTTCTACAGCAGAACGGCACACATATGGCCACTGTAACGTTCTTTCTCTGGAAACTTTAATTGGATTCCTAGCGGCAGAATTTCATACAAATATAGTACATCAAGAGGCTCGACAATACTATGAAGCTATGTGTTGGATGGGAGGGATGCTTTACCCGTGTGCAGCGGAGACAACGTGTAGTTGGGGAGGTAGTCGGCAGTGCACCCGCTCCTGTCCCTAGATGCAGCTCGACCATCGCAGACTGCGATGGCCCCCGCGCGAGCCCCGAATCGTCGTGCGCGTGGTTCGGGGCAGAGTACATCTGTGGGTGCACCATCTTCTGCATCTGCAGTCCCGCCATCATCCCTTGCGAGGGCACACGGTTCCACTGCTCTGTGGGCTTAGGCACGTATGCGGACGCATACCAGCAGGTGTCTGCACGTACGACCCATGCGATGCCATGCTCGACATGCTCAGCAGCCTCCCCAACCCCGCTTCATCGGAGCCGGCGTGAAAGTGGTCGAGCGACGCCAGCATCAGCTCGCGGTCGAGCCGGCAGCGGCAGCGATGAGGTGGGTGAGCATGTAGACAAGAAAGAGGGCGAGTATGACCGCAGTTCTCAAAGAAACTGTGTTAGGTTAGCAGCAAAATAGGGGTAGGCTAGAGGAGAGGACGCACAAGTGGCCACAGTGGAGCCGGGCGAACTGCGCTGACTGCGCTGATGTTCAGTTGCATCTGGGTTTCAATCCCGGACCTGCTTGGAGGTATGAACGTCGGCGGCAGGGCAGAAATCAAAATCGAGGACACCGTGATTTCAGGTGTTTGCAGCGACCTCGAGCGTGAGGGTCTTGCTGGTGAGGTCGACGAAGATCTGAATGCCTCCACGCAGGCGAAGGACGAGGCGGAGGGTGGATTCCTTCTGAATGTTCAGAAACCTTTGTTCTCGTAGCTGAAAAGGACAAGACACAATCAACGGTGATGGGCTCCCGCTGTAGTGTCCTTCGTATGACACCGGTGTGAGTCAGCAAGCCAATTGCGGGACGACAGGTCAACTTACATGATGCCGAGCACGGACAGCAAAGTCAACGAAGTCAACAGCAGGCTGACTGGACCATGAAGCCATCGGTAAATTTCATGGATTTAGCACACACGGCACGGAGCTTGCCAGAGACGACCTCGCAACCCTTGGCACTGGACTCCATGATGAAGTGGAGGACACCAAAGCATGCACTGCAGATGGTAATTTAAGGGAGGGGCCGCCACTAGGGAAATAAGGGGACAACGAACCGGCGAACGGCGAGACCACCGAGCAGCTTGTATCTCAAGTTCTCGCACTGGAAGATAGCAGAGAGACCACGGTACTGAACCTTCTTGGCGTAGAGCTCGACGGGGAACTTGAAACGTTTTTGGATGAGAGCAGTGAGCTCGCAGATGCGGCGCCCTTTCTCGCCCAGGACTTCTTGGGTGTGGGTTGCATGGATGATGATCTAGCGCGTGTTGTTGAGGACAGAAGAGCACGAGACAAGCCAGCAGACACCTCGGTGTGGGCGTAGGTGGCACAGAAGTTGCAGCCAGAGTAACCTTCCTCCCAAAATTCTAGGTCACTGGGAAATGTTCTCACCATGCTAGATGGTATTCAGTGCAAAAACAGCCCAAAAAGAGAAATTACCTAATACGTAATATTTTCGCAAGTTCCTCTCTATCACTAATTGTGCATGAATTAGCTGAGTAGATCTATTTAGTTTCTATGTGAATCGGTGAAGAACTGACAGAGATATAGGGAATTCTTTCGAAACATCCCAAAACAGAAATTTTCGATCCGCGCCCTCGGTACTGACATCGGCTGTAACTCTGAATGCCAACTTTCAAGTTGCATAAAAATTGGTCTGAAAGTCAATCTGATACTAGTAATTTAGTTACATCTGAAATCGTAATCTAAAGTACAAGAATAAAATTGGGTTTTGGACAAGCTGAAATGTAGCTGAAATCCCAGGAGTCGGATTGCGAAACAAACGCGCCGAAATTGGAATCTGAAACTAAGGGTATCAGTACGGAAAAAAGTGCATCTGAAACCTAGCATTTCAGGTGCGCTGAAATGAGCACTGAAAACCCAGCTTTCAGAACTCATTCCAGTGCAATGTCCAGATGAATGTGATCTTGGCAATATCTCTGAAAGCCAAAAACTGCCACATGTTTTCACTGGAGTTAGAAGGACTGTAACTAAATTATCGTCACTTCTGGCTCTACCACATGTTTTATCAGGTATGCATGTTGTCTCTCCCAAAATCCTAGGTCACTGGGACATGTTCTGGCCATGCTAGACGGTATTCAGTGCAAAAACAGCCCCAAAAGAGAAATTACCTAATACGTAATATTTTCGCAAGTTCCTGTCTATCACTAATTGTGCATGAATTAGCTGAGTAGATCTATTTAGTTTTTACGTGAATCGGTGAAGAACTGATAGAGATATAGGGAATTCTTTGGAAACATCCCAAAACAGAAAATTTTCGATCCGTGCCCTCGGTACTGACATCGGCTGTAAGCTCTGAACTTGCTGCCGTGGAGCCCTTCTGCATTTTTGGCGGACAATTTCTGTATTCTTTGATCCTTCGTTCCACACTTACTATGCCGGGCCTTTTATCCGGTCGCGTACAAAGTGTTTGCTGTAAATCCATGATAATTAACAAATATTCTCATTTCGTTTCACCAACGATGTCCGGGTGCCGGAGCGAAGCGAAGACTCAACTTGTAGTGATTAGCCGTTCTTTAAGCAAATGGCTCCTCGGCTGTGCTATTTCCCCATATATTGTTGCTCTTCCGCTCCTCCTCTGCGCATCCTCTCTAATTAACTCCTTTCATACCGCATTTTGCTCTGTTTTCTTCCCACTACGGCCTATCTCGTGTTCAACTGACATCCCCGTTTGTCCCAGGCATTTGTTGTCCCATTTGTATGCCCACGAAATATGCCAACCTCACTTGTGGTCCGCAGGCAGACGCAGTTTGTCGCAGTAGGCTGCGCCGCCAGATTTCTGTCATATCAACGAAGCTCCGGCCACGTATGACCCGAAGTTCCTCCTTACATAAGTAGGGCAGATTCACCGCCTTTTCTGATGGCCCTCCATCCATTCCCCTACCCTTCTCCAACTCTTTGGACGTTGCTAGCTTTTATTGTTCAAACGCAGGGGTTGCAATCGCTGTCTGGCTCAAGTGCTTTCGTCTGACCAGCGATGAATCGCCTCTGGTGCCTATTCTGCCCGTGACGAAAATGTACCCCAGCACCGTTCACCGCCAGTGATTCATGAAATATTATTCACAGCCGAACTTGGTTTCCGCAGGAGTTAAACCGCTGTTATAAACACTCTGCCGACGCCCATATCTAAACTCAATCCGTAGGTACATTCACCCACTTGATACTTAATGCCTGCATTCTCAGATCTGTGGTTGTTCGGCTTGCTGCCACGGAGCCCTTCCATGTGGGCATAATAATTTCTGTATCCGTCGATCCTTCATACTACCTACTGTGCCGTGCTTATTCTCCGGTGGCGTACAAACTGTCTCCCATAAATACACGATAATTAATAAATTTTACAACGATATCCCAATGCCAGAGCGAAGCGAAGGCTTAACTTGTCGATGTCTGAGAATAGCCACGAGAGAAAACCGGCCGAATCGGGTTGGCTCGGAGCGAAGGGTGGAGCAAAGCTCAGGGATGAGAAAGAAACGGCAAATTCAGGTGATGGTAAACATGTGCATACTGATACGAGGGATCTGCTTAATACATGAGGTATTTTCTGTGATTGCGGAGGAATGAACACCTTGCCCAGTGAACACTGTTGGTGATGGGTGACCCCCAGTGATCACTTGGTCGGATTACTACAGTAGTGTAGCACCTGCTTTGCGGTATTCCTGGCAGATTTCAGCCACTTTTGCGAAAATCCTGACATTTTGGCCAAATTTCAGGCCTGTTTTATATGTCCGGACATTCGCCGAAATTTTTTCGGAGGCCTGTATGAAACCCGACATTTTGGGTCCAAAAAAATCAGGCCTTTTCACCTATTATCACCGGTCTTACCGTACGCCAAGCCAGCTACGGACTCCAATGCTCAAACCCCAGGCCATATATACACCGTATTCCCGTACCGTGATCGTCGCAGAAGCACACTCCGGTGATTCATCCCAACCGTATGAGTCAATGATGACCTGCCCGATGGTGGCGCAGATCATTAAGACTGCCCTGCACATACCATTGTCTGCAAGATTGAGCGCATGCGACAGGTCCTCCATGTGGGCCAGGCCTGGTGCCGCCGACGGCTCTTTCCACCTCGCTTCAAGTTCTCTTGGCGACTTTATGCGAGTGAAGACATGATCAACGACGTCTAGAGCATCATCGGTGTTAACGGTCCGGAACACGCGACACGCCGTCAAAGGCAAGAATGGTGAACTTGAGTTCGCCTGAGTCCTCCTTCGCCTTCATCTTCGGATTCGTGGTACGTCAGCAACGCCGCAGTCCGCTTGAATAGCCGAGTGTTCAGCACAGTGACGTGTGCTCTGTCAGACCTCTAGCTTCAGCGATATGGATGAGCGAGTATGAATGAGATGCACGTACAAGCGGGTACTTGATGGACGCAAGCAAACCCCAAATGCAAGGGTGGAGGATGAAATAAGACTGTAGAGTTGTGGTTCATGCATCACCTTCCTGGTTGGGATTTTCAACTGTGCTAACTTCTTCGCGCACTCGATCCGTAAACCCGCTAGGCGCGGGTATTCGGCAGCTCAAGTCCTGCCGGAATATGATATTCGGAAGTCAGAGTTTTCCTTTGCGCTGTGACTACTATCTGGCGTTCTGATGTCGAGAAGCCAGGGCATAATGTGACTTCCGACAAGGATGGAGACTTCCAGCTTTACAATCGGGGGTTCTATAGCCAAAGGAACAACTCTACTCAAGTGGAGCAATCAGTACTCCACTGCCTGCATCCATTCAGGCTCGGCAGCCCCAGCATTCAAACAGTCTATAATCCTGTAGATCCCAGCTACGGATTCACGAACCTTCGCAATCGACTCGCAAGTAGCTCGTGCGAAATTGCCGACGGGTACGGGCAAGGATACGGCATTCAAAACCAACCAAGGCCGATTTTTTCGGATTCTCGATCAAACACTAACTCTCAGCACAGGCCCCAACAGATGAAGGAATTTTCCAATACCTTTGCAAATAACTCATAGTTTTAGATACCGTAAGCTGGCAGTAAGTCTTGCTAACCCTAGCCTCGATGGACTGTCTCGACTCGAAAGTCTATACTACCTCGAAGCGCCGGAGGCTAGGCATACTAAACAACCTAATGCGACTCATTTAATCTATTCCTCCGCAATCATTTTATCTGCAAAGACGAATCACAGTCCAAGCAGAAGCCGATAGCTCGAACTCATTAGCTTACGGCGGCCCTAAATTTGAATATCTCGGGTAAATGTGCCTAAAAGCGCCTCCCGATTTACGGAACGCCGGACTAAGCTTGGTCTCATAGCTGATAGCTCGCTATGAAGGCGATTCATGCAGGCCCAAAGCGTGCATGCATCTCTAATGTACCCAAAGAAAAACACCTGAATTTACTGAACGTCTGGCGTACCTTGGTCTCAGTCATAGACAATAGACCATCATACCGGGGACCATGCAAGTGCCGGCGGATGATGGATGGAATATTTATGGGCCGACGCGCGCGTCCACCGGATGTGGCCAAAACACTTCCCGAATCACGGTGACGGCGACTTATGCATGTGCCGGCAGGCGATGGGACGAAGTACACATTCATCCCTGTTTGGGCTCAAGAAACAGTATAAAAAGAGCTCGAGGACCGCCGTCCACCTCATCCACTTGGTCTCCACGGTTCCAATGATGTTCTCCTCCAGTGTCTTCTCCGTCCTTGCCTTGAGCGCTGTCGCGGCGTTTGCCTTCGACCCCAGCTGCACAGACAATGTTCGTGCATTTTTTTTGTCGCATCTTTCGTATAATTTACATTGCGTCACTGTCTAGTTGGTTGTCTACTGGGGTTTGCACACTTTGTTCTTTCTACCTTCCGTCATTCATTTCTCATAGGCCAAAACTCGTACGGGGCAACCCATTCCACCGACCCCGCCAATTGGCAACAGACAATCTCGAACTACTGCCAGGTGCGTTTTATAGTATGCTGCATCGATGCGGACTAATTGTCTTAGGACACCGTCATAAATGTCATTCCCATTGCGTTTGTCAATAGCTTCATTGGCGGAGTCCCCAACCTCAACCTTGGCAATGCAAGTTCCTTTCCACATGGTGTCTTTCGATAGATAAACCAGTCCCCACAGACCTGCAACGACAACGGTGCCAGCGGGAACTGCCAGTCCCTGGCCGCGGGAATCCAAGCGTGCCAGGCGGCTGGTAAGCTCGTCACGCTGAGCTTGGGCGGCGGAGGCACCACGGGCGCGGTCTTTAGCTCGGACTCGGATGCAAAGAATTTCGCGACCACCATCTGGAACAACTTCCTCGGCGGCTCGAGTTCCCACCGCCCTTTTGGTTCGGCGGTCCTCGATGGGTATGCCGCATCGTCTCCTATATTTTCACAAATTCATTTTGGCCTGTCAGGGTTGATTTGGACATTGAATCAGGATCCGACACTGGATTTGCGGCGTTCGCGACGCAAATCCGTGCGCTCTCAGCGGGCGCCAGCAAACAGTGGGTGTCTTCCCGAATTTGTGGATGCGAATCTCAAAAGCATCCCTAGCTATTATCTCACGGCCGCTCCTCAGTGCCATTTCCCTGACGCGTTCGACCAGTCTGCCATCAACACCGTGGGGTTCGATGCCATCTATGTGCAATTTTATAAGTAAGAGGCAGTCGCACCGAAGGACTACCTCTAACCATCGAAATTCAACAGTAACCCTTGGCAAGCATTCAACCACTCATGGATGTTTGGTACTAACTATGAAAAATCAAACAGCGGCGTGAAATCGTACCCTACCGCTGTGCGGCCTTTTATGTTCTCGGGGAAATAAACTTACCTGCTTTACCAGGACTGGAACTTCGACACCTGGGATAACTGGGCCAAGACGGTCTCCCCGAATCGCAACGTCAAGATCTTCATAGGTTAACATTATTATTTGGGTCTAGTAGGTTCACTCTCACTTCTGTGGTATGATAGGTGCCCCGGCCTCGCCGACAGCCGCAAACGCTGGCGAATACGTGGATGCGACGACTTTGGGCTCAATCGCGCTCGCAACTCGCGCGGAGTATTCCAGCTTTGGTGGGATCATGCTTTGGTGAGCCTACACAAGCTTTTCACTTGCTGAGAGCAACGCTAAGCAACTCCACCTTTCCCAGGGACGCCTCGCAGGCATATGGTGCATCTTCATTGAATATAATAAATAGATTTGTATGGCTGATATTCAATGCAGCAAATGGAAGATACGACCAGCAAATCAAAAACATCATAGCCAATGGTTGTGCTCCCGGAGGAGGTGGCGCAGGTAGCGGCGGAGGTGGCGGATGCGCGCAGACATATACTGTCGTGAGCGGAGACACGTGCGCGGCCATTGAATCAAAGACTGGCGTCTCCGACGCTCAGCTGCACGCACTGAATCCGACAATTAACAGTGGTTGCACAAGTATGTTCTCCTTCCACCTTTTCATGTCAATTTGTGCTGAATGCTTTTGCTAGATCTTCAATTGGGTCAAACCCTCTGCCTCAGCGGGGTGGCGGAGGTGGCGGCGGTGGCGGCGGATGCGCGCAGACATATACTGTTGTAAGCGGAGATACGTGCGCGGCCATTCACTGCGTTCCAGCCCCCAATGGACAGAGGGTCTGGCTATATGCATAGACAGAGCCCTAGACAAGGCAGTCTGGCTATATGCATAGACAGAGCCCTAGACAAGGCAGTCTGGCTATATGTGGCTACATATGGCTACACCACGTAGACATGGTACGTCTACATTCGTTGTATCTGTCTACGTGAGTCGACCGACATGGACAGAGGGTGGACCAACGTAAAGACCAACATAGCCAGAGGTAGACTTACATTGAGCAAAAAAATCACAACAGTTGAGTGAATGCGTAGACGCACGTAGACAGACATAGACTCCGGTAGCCGCACTGTGTCCACATGACATATACACATATAGCCACAGCTGGACGAGCGGGGACAGACATGCGTCCACAACCCTCTGTCTACCCCCCTAGACAGAGTTTGGCAGGGGGTAGACAGATATAGCCACAGCTGGACGAGGGGGGACAGAGGTCTGTCCAGTGGGGGCCGGAACGCAGTGATTGAATCAAAGACTGGCGTCTCCGACGCCCAGCTGCATGCACTGAATCCGGCGATTAACAGTGGTTGCACAAGTATGTTCTCTCTCCATCTTTTCATGTCAATTTGTGCTGAATGCTTTTGCTAGATCTTCAATTGGGCCAAACCCTCTGCCTCAGCGGGGGTGGCGGAGGTGGCGGAGGTGGCGGCGGAGGTGGTGGATGTGCGCAGACATATACTGTTGTAAGCGGAGATACGTGCGCGGCCATCGAATCAAAGACTGGCGTCTCCGACGCTCAGCTGCACGCACTGAATCCGGCGATTAACAGTGGTTGCACAAGTATGTTCTCTCTCCATCTTTTCATGTCAATTTGTGCTGAATACTTTTGCTAGATCTTCAATTGGGCCAAACCCTCTGCCTCAGCGGGGGTGGCGGAGGTAGCGGCGGAGGTGGTGGATGTGCGCAGACATATACTGTTGTAAGCGGAGACACGTGCGCGGCCATCGAATCAAAGACTGGCGTCTCCGACGCTCAGCTGCACGCACTGAATCCGGCGATTAACAGTGGTTGCACAAGTATGTTCTCCTTCCACCTTTTCATGTCAATTTGTGCGGAATGCTTTTGCTAGATCTTCAATTGGGCCAAACCCTCTGCCTCAGTGGGAGTGGTGGCGGATGTGCGCAAACATATACTGTTGTAAGCGGAGACACATGCTCTGCCATTGAAGCAAAGACTGGCGTTTCCGACGCTCAGCTGCATGCATTAAATGCAGGGATTAACAGTGGCTGCACAAGTATGTTCCCCTTCTACCTTTCCATATCAATACGGGCTGAGTGTTTTCGGAAGACCTCCAATTGGGCCAAATTCTTTGTGTTTAAGTTTTGAGCTGGCAAGCTAACATGCATATCTACATTCTGGTGATGAGAACGTGCACGTCATACGTACATGTGACCGTTTCTTGGTATATAATAGAATGGCGAACCTAAATGTCAATCACGGAGATACCCATACATACCCTTGGGCCAAACTTTGGCTCGACCGAATTTCAAACCGGCACTTTAGGTACTGGTTCAAGATTTGGTTGGATCGAAAGTTGGATTTCCGGTGTGTCTGCTTTCCACTCACCGCCTTGTCGCAATTTGGACTGTCGGCTTCACAGCATACACTTGAAGATATTTTCCGCCGTATTTCTTTGGAAACACTTAGGTCAGCGATCTTTTAGACCAAAACACGACTTCCTATCTTGGTGTATGGCTGTAATACTGTAAAATAATTCTTTTTGTGTAGCACCCCTCTTTTGCATGAAAAAAAATGACACCCGATGTGATTTGGGTCGAAAACAGCACACCTTTCTCATTACTTGGAAAAAACTGTCAACCTGGTTAATCAGGAGAAATTGAAGGCCCGTCGAGGCTGTCCCTTGCTAAGGCATGACTTACAAGAAGCCCCTGCAGGGCATTCATGTATGGCCTTGATACACAGCTGGTTCCAGTTGGTTGAATTTCCACAGTCTACTGAGCTTCGCAACATCGGATTGACTCGGAGCCCCACTGGACCGGGGAAATTCCTAATGTATGAGTGGGCTGAGCTCAGCTCGACTCACACCGAAGAGTCCCAATACAGTTTCATCTGCCAATTACCCGAGGACCAAGGACCGTTACATGCGGGATCTTGCATATCTATGTCTCGGCTCAATAGATAAGCTCCCATTTTAATTCCTTGGGGTCATTCCACAACTGGCTCGGAGGTTCGGATAGCGGTTCCGCAGCGTAAGACGGTACAGTAAGCTGAGTACCATCGGATGCTCTCTATGGTCATGGATGTAATCAAATTACAAACACCTTTATCTCGGAACAACATTAAACACAATGTTATACCTGTCGTAGATAAGCTGTGCAGAAGGTCTAGCAGCAGCTAGCCTGGTCGGTGCCCTTTGCATCCAGGGACGTGGCACATTTATCATGGCCTGAGAAACTGTGCTCTTTTCCGTGAGTCGATCTGAACGGGCCCGGAGAAAATGCCGCGACTGCTGCGGCACTGCGGGGAATTGACGCGGCATTGACGCGGCGGTGGCTGTGCTATTGCCGCGGCAGGGATAAAGTGCCGCGCAGCCTTTAGCTCGTTCCACAACAACTTCTAGACCTTAAATTGGGTGAGGGCAGTGTTCCTACACCCGAATACATTGTCTGGGACAACAAAACCTTCAGGAATAAAAGTGACTGTAAGTTCCACCAAATGCCTGAGGGATTTCAACCACCTCCACCAGTTGTTATTACCAATAGAACTACTGTGAACACATATGTAACTCACCAGGGATTTAATTTTAACAATTCTGAGTCTAAATCATTGTTTACAAAAGCCCCAAGTTCATTGCTTTCCTACGGCAGCAAGTTAAAGCATGTATGCTAGAAGTGCAATGTTGATCTCGAATTATATCCGCAATTTAGAGTCTAAAATGCCCTCAATGTTCATCGGTTGGCGCGACACTTGCCTCCTCACATCTCCGCAACGCCGCGTCACATCCCCGCACTGCCGCGTCAACGCCTCGGCAGTGCCGCGTCAGTTCCCCGCAGTGCCGCGGCAGTTCCCCGCACTGTCGCGGCAGTTCCCCGCAATGCCTCCTCAACTCCCCGCACTGCCGCGGCAATCTCCCGCAGCGCCGCGTCAGTGCGCTGCAGTGTTTCCTCTGCTCAAATTTAATGCAGAGGCGAATCACAATGTTGTTTTCGCTTCAAATCAAGGTTTACAACTGGACAGAATATTATATATGACTTTCAAACATTCTTTAGTTCAACTAATTGTGACTTTCAGGCGATATATGGGTAATTGGGTTGTGTACATGGCGCTCAAAATGGCCCACCCACAAATCGGTGGGACAGAGACTTCAAATTGGAGGGAATCACCGCCAAACCATGTTTGAAAATAGTGGTCTCTATTGAACACATTGATTCTGGGTCCCTTCTATTACACCCTGGCGATAGTCCCGCTACTCATTTTGAACTCCAGCTAGGAAAGTACTTCACATGGTGCATTTTCTTTTTTGAGTTATGTGCGTAGACATATTGGATTGGATGTGGTTCAACTTGAAATAATTCATTCAGGGATTTGTTCTGAAATCTCAAGACGTAGAATTTAGGGTGAGTGATTGAAGTTGAGAGCAGTTAATGTTCAACTTTCTGTTTCAACCCTGACTAGATTCAGAGAAGAAGTGAATTTTGATTTTGTATTGGTATACAGGTCTATACAGGTAGCTTCAAGAAGATCTGAGAAGGTTCGCAGTACCGCTGCGCTGCGATCCTCGGCTGGCATATATTTTCAGACCCACGAGTTGGAATCCTCTCGTACATCTCATGAGGCCCTTGATATTGTGGTCTATGGAGAGGGAGGCATCACCTAATCCATGTGTAGACGGCAGTCTTGAATTCTGCGGCAGGGGCTTGCCCATCTCAAAGATCGAGAAGCAACTGAACAGCGACTCCCAATTTCCGTTCAGTTGAATTTTGCGGATGTGAGACACAACTTTCGCATTTAAAACTTGTACTCTGATTTAGACAGAATTCGGGGGCACAACTGAGACACGATGACCACTGTAGGACATGACAAGCCGAGACTCAGAATCTCAGCACGAATTGGATGCCATTGGACGGTGAATTCACCAGACATGGCTGTATGCTCCGTTGTAATCTGTTGGTTTCTGCCATCTGGTTAGGTTGGACTTGGCGTGAACGAACTCTCCAACAATAGATGCCAAAGATCTGTGAGTTCAAGAACCTCTGTACATTAATCTGGTTGCTTGATAAATTGCCACACAAAATAGGCAGGAATAGACCCTGCATGGGACGACACTTAGGCCCGTGCCAACACACGGGTTTCTGGGAGCAACGGATTTCAGCATTTCTAGCGTTTACGTTCTTCTCAATACAGTCTTTAACCGTGAAGCGAAATGTACGGGGAAGCGAAATATTCGCTGTCCCGCGCCTTCAGGGCGCTGTATGTAGCCAAATTTTTGGTACACGATACACATAGATAAGAAACCTCTGGTTGCAAAATGATTTGTCCACAGAACTTCCTCGGGGCCCAAGACATCCACTTCTCCACGCTTATTTGCCGGTTTTGGTCAAAGTTGGGCATCGGGCTCGGTCCTGGGCCAATGAATATTCATAATTCTGCACGCTTGGGGGTTTTAGGGGTGAGGATCACGAATATCGACATCCCAGAAGTCGTAGGTGACTTGCTGCGCGACAATGGGACTAGTTTCGCTTCCCCGTGATGGGATTGATCTGGCGGTTTCAAAAGATGGCTCTCGTTCTCCCCCAGAATAGCAGCAATTCACACAGAGCTTTGTGCCACGGGGTAGCCAGGATATCGTACAGTCCATATACACAAAAATCCCTAATGGTTTTGCACACTATTGCGTCTCGAATGGCGGAATCGCTTGAGCATTTCGCTTCACCGTTAAATACTGTACCTCATGTATTAAGCAGATGCCTCGTATCAGTGTGCACCTGTTTGTTCTTCACACGCCACTGATTCTCGGTCTGTCCCGGTATGCCTTACTGGATGCAGCTACGTCCTCTCCACACCAATTTCTTCTCTCTCCGCTGCAATTCCGTCGGATCCCAAACTCTGCATGCTTCCGCTGTTCATTATTCTCGGCGGCTTCAGCGGCTGTCTTTGACTTTCTGAATTGTTAACCGTATAAATAACCTCTTCAGAATCTGGCTTCACAAGTGCTCTTTGATCCTGTCTACTCGCAGATTCGACTCGCCTCTATACCACGAATTTCCTCCCGGCTTGGATCGCTCTTCAAATATTATTATTCGTATCTTATTTTATGTGCACCTGTTTACAATCACCCCAGTTTTGGCCTCCTTTCCCAACCCCGTTCCGTCCCTCAGCGCTCATCTTTAAGGTTTTCTCCGTTAAGGCTGTCCTTTCCCGTATAATCGGTTCTAAATCACAATTTAGCTTTACCGAATTCCACTATGTTACGTTCCGCTAATGGCTTGGTGCACATTCCAGCGCCCAAGGCCCGTTCAAAAGACAGGGTTTATGTAGGCCTTATCTTATTCCGCTTTCCTTCTCCCACCATTACCACCCCGCCACTGAGGAATCATCCTTCGGCCCTTCAAGCTCAACATTTCACTGAACAGCAGTCCTGGGATCTATCAAGCCTTCAACATGAACCGCAAGCGTCAGCTTATCCCTCTACTGCTGCCCTTCGTCTGCCCTGCCTCATCAACACCGCAAAAACGGCTGCTCTCAGATAAACCAAGCCCTCCGCAACCGGTAAGCGCCAATACCAGCACTGTGATCCCATCTCCCCTCGCAACTGCTCAATCCAATACTCAAAGCCTGTTCTTCATGGATCAAGTCTGCCGTACCATTCCACCGGGTCTCAAGACATCGCAGAAATGACACTGTCGAGTTGACTCTATTCAATGCTCTGCTCTTCCCTGGGAATCCTTCAAGAGCGAGATTAATGGTAAGAGCTGTAAGACATTCGACAATACTTCATCAAGCCTATTTTGTATCGCTCCAGTCTGCGGCTTCCTTTGCCCTCTGACCCTGTTCCCGGTCTGCCGCCACACCCCTCTGATCCTGTGCAACGCCGTGTTCACAAACAAATCCGCCATGGAGCAGGACGTTGTGAAAGTCAGCGCGCTGGCGCAGATGCTGCAAAGGTGCTTTCTACTTCTTCATCAGCTGACCGAAGCTCCCCGGATCCTGTCCCAATCCGATGCACAGTCCCTCGCACCCCCACGCTCAGCACCGCCACCGCGCTGCTGAAGGTGCATACGCACCCTTTTCGCTAAATTGCACGCACCTGGGTGTGTGCCTCCACACTTACCCAGCAGCAACTGGCATGCACCATGTTGCACAACGCCCATGGCACACACGAGCATACAACGTGGCAGCCAAGGCCGCCTCGAGGTTCTTGGAAGTACCCTTTGTTCACCGTGCGGTCCTTTGCCTGATGCACCGCTTTGATAGTTATTTTTGCCGATGAGGATTTTACCGATGCTACGTGTCTCCGCGGCTTTTCTGTCCAACTTGGATGTAGTGTTTGTTATATTTTTATAATGGCGTTACAACCAGTCCCCGCTTCCTCACTCACTAAAAACGGTTTGATTGGGCTGTCGGTTTCAGAGTTGTACACTTTACCTATCCTACCTATAGACGTTCTAAACTTTGTTGATGCTCAACTATGATCCGAAATGAGATGCAGTCCGTTGCCTTCTTCTTTCTCCCCCATAACGGTTTCACCTTCTGTGTTTAATGAGTTTCCAATGTTAGCTTAGGCCCTCCAGCGAGATCAAGCACGGGTAACAATATAGTTCAATCTGAGAGTCTGCGTAAATCGTTTAGTTCTGGGCTTTTCCATTTCAATTGTGTTCAACAGGATGTGCCGGAGCGAAGCAAAGGCATGTCTTGTTATGGGGAATCGAGAATCCTCCAGATCTGTGTATTTGAGTTCTTTGGAACGACTCGGAATTCTGGAAAGAATATAACCAACGGCAGTACACGATCCCTGCAAGTCCATCTGTGCATTGGGGGGGTCACTCAGCGGTAAATTTGCCTTGCTTCAATTCATTCAGCCTGAAATGCCCAAAATCTTGAGTACATACGGAAACAACTGTAAAGAGAGATGCAGGGACCTACGATTGATATTCAGACTTGAAGACCACACATTCCCCTTCGTTCCTGTGATTTTTGTATCCCCAACTTGGCAGTTAGACATGATCTAGTCAACATCTAGTCAAAAATTGGAGGTGTTTCACGCTGCTGTGACTCAGGGTTGTTGGGATGATTTGGGCATCCTTTATGATGTATTCAAGGTATTGAATCTTGTCTCGATAGGCCTTGTGGTATAGAACAGTGTGTGGAAGGAATTAAAGGCGGCGCGGCACTTCACCCCTTGCCGCGGCAATAACACAGCCACCGCCGCGTCAGTGCCGCGCCACTGCCGCGTCAATGCCCCGCACTGCCGCGTCAGTGCGCGGCAGTCGCGCGGCACGCGCGGCATTTCCACCCAGCCCGATCTGAACCGGTCACTTTTTTTGGCCAAAAGGGCGGGTGCTGCACAAAATAATTATTTTACAGGATTACAGCCATATTGGTGCCCCAGACTTTAATATTAGTGGTGATGTCCAAATTTTAAACAGAGATGCACTGCGTTCAGACCCCCCCATAGGCACAGGTCTGCCAGATCCTGATAGGCAGATGTGTAGGCCGACCAGTGTGCTGACCCTTGCCCATCCATCTGCCCATCCCTGCCGAGGTTGGTCTAGGTATTCCCACTGGATTAGGCACACATAGACTCACGTGGGCCGACGAGCCTAGCTAAGCCTAGTTAGCCAAATTCAAAATCTGACATGGTTTGTACCTGTCCAGCCATTCCAACCAACACCAACCTAGACCCAGGTCGGCCAAGGTTGACCAAGGTTGGCCAAGATAGACACACCACTGTTGGCGAAGATCTACCAAGGTGGGCAAACTTTGCCTCGGTAGGGATACCCTCCCCACGGCCATCACGTCATTCTGGCGCACCAAATTAGTGCATTTGCTCTCCCCGGACCGCGGACTTCGAGGGCTGTCTGCTAGGCACGGTCCACCTACTGTCTGTTCCTATCCCTTCCTTCCATTTTGTCTCTTCCTTCCCCATTCCTGGGTCTCGCTTGACCTTTTCCCAGTTTTTTGCTCTCTCCCTCCCATTTCCTCCACCTCCCTTTCCTGCTTCTCCCTTCACCCCTCCTGATTCCCCCTTCGGTCTTCCCTCCTTGCTCTCCCTTCCCCTCTCCCTTCCCTCCTCCGTTCTACTCATTCTCCTGCCGTTCGAAACGAAGGATTCGCTATTCCTTGCCTCCCAATCTCGCGCCGACGAGGTGTGGGGTGATGATAACCGCGTCGTTGTCGAGCGTGCACCTATCATGGCGGTGTATCACTCGCAGCGACGCTGGGGGTGCGGGAGAGTGCGGTGGTGTGCGCACCTCAGGCGACACATCCGGTTTGCTTGCATTTCTTTTTCTTGTTTCTCCTTCTCTCCCTCTCCACTTCTTTCTCGTTTTATGTGCACGGATGCTGACTGCCGACGATACAAATATATAGGGCGACCTCGATCTCGAACGCACCGAAGACTCGAGGGATGGAGAACCGTTTCCGGGGCGGTATTTTGGGGTGCGTCTACCTTCCTTCCTTTTCCTTCCTGCTTCCTCCTTGCACATTCTATTATCGAATTTCTTCGTCTTGCACGCTTTATTGGAGGGGAGAGAGGCCGGAGGGGAGACACGTTTGCGTGCGTGCCATGCGTGCTGCTCCCCGTTTTGTGTTCTTCGTTTGTGGGTGATCGAGCGGAGGCAGAGGCCGGAGGGCCGTTACAGTTACGTGTGTGCATGCGGGGTCGATGACGTGTGGCGACGTGGGTCGCTGTCGCCGTCGACTCGCGCTGGCGCGGCGTGGTGGGTAAAGGGAGAGTCGTCGTGGCGGTGACCTTTTATCGGTTGCGATCGAATCGCACGCTGGCGTGGGGGGTGGGGTGTGGTCTCGCGAGACTTGCGCGGTACGCGAGCGTGGGGTAGCGGGGTGAGCGTACGGCTCGAGCACCACGCAATGCTGAGATTGGACAGGGTGTCGTGGGGAAGTTGTTCCTCTTTATCCTCTGTCGGACGTCGGACATCCAGCGCTCGACGCCTGCGGACGCCGGCTGCGACTGTTGGAAGACACCAACAATTGTCTCAGCTGAGTACTCAGAAAATTATCAAAGGTTGTTCTTGATGCTCCGTAGTTTCCCGAATAATGCGACCACCAAGATCTCTGCACATTCGACATGGGGCATTGACACGGATGCGCTTCCGAGAAGACAGGTGTGTCCCGTTATCTTCACCATCGAACTGTGCTGATCGAAAACTTCGCCCTCATCCCTGCTTGGCCGTTCGCGAGTATCGCGCGTTGTTCCTTAGGATTGTCGAGGTACAGCAAAATCCCTAAAAGATGAGGCGCTGCTGACCATTCCCTGCTTCTCGCTTAGCGCGAATGTTGGTCGTCACATCTTATTCTCAGCGGCATTTGTGGTCATCCCCCGTTCGTAATCTCAAATTACCTTTAATCCCAGGCTGAACTAAACTTTCTAGGTGGGTGACCATTGGGCATTATCCACCAAGTTCTACTGACTGGTCAATATTACTTAGTGAATCATCAGTTTCTCTTCAACTCCACGCTAAAGGGATTTTTTTGGCTTGATGGTACTTATACGTTCCGTTTTCTTGACACTGAGAATTGATTTACTATACAGAATATGACTCCAAACACCAACGCAGTACGTGGACGTGATATCACTTTCAATCCAGCGCTGACTGACTTTGAGCTTTGGGTCAGATAATTCGAGGGTTTCGTATCGGGTTGGTTTAGATACGCCTGGATGTAATTTATATAGCGGTTAATATATGATTTTTAGCCATCAATAGAAGGATACTATACTGCAGCTGAGTCAAATCAACTGCAAGGAAGCCCTTGACCCGACTGCCAAGGGACACTGGAACCGACTGCTATGGGACACTCGTACCGAGTGTCAAAATGGCCGAAATGCACTTTCGGGTGAGTGTGCAGTTGCAGTCGGTTCAAGTGTGGGGCGGCAGTCGGATCGACTGTTCTGTAACACTCGGACCGACTGTTTTCAGGCAGTTGATCCGACTGTCGATACTGTCCACAGTGATTACACTCACTGCGTTCCGACCCCTTGTAGACAGAGGGTCTGTCTACCTCTGTAGACTATGGGTAGACAGACCTGTTTGTGTACCTGTGTCTATATCATGTAGACACAGTTGGTCTATAATTGTCGAGATCGATCTACATACGTAGACCGACATAAACCGATGTCGACGCACTTAGACCGATGTAGATAAATGAAAATCCGGAGCTACATCAGGAAAACCGTAGCCGAGATGTACCTATGAGCAGCTATGAGCCCTATGGGGCACTATGCAGTGCTACATAGGGCCTCCGAGTCATAGTGCCTCATAGGTACATCACAGCCACAGCTTGCTACATAGTACTGCACAGGCATTTTAGTTTTCCTGATGTAATAAAACAGTAGGAGGATGGTCATACTGTACTATTAAAATCAATTCGTCAAGGGGTGTGACGTGTGACCCAAAGTTCTAATTCGTCAACTCGTCAAGGCAGCTCGAGCTGCGTGACATCCCCCAAAATTTCGTCAACCCGTAAAAATATTCCAGGCGTTGTGGTGAATGTGCAGGGACCCAACGGAATAATTTGGGAATGACCTGAGCAATTTATTTCAACATAAGTTTGAGTGATGTGGGAAAATGCAATTTCTGCTGTTAAACTCAAGTTAAACTTACTCTGAACCACGATTTGAAGCCAAAAACCTTGAAAATGGGCAATAAATTAAGTGGGAAGTGCCCACAGTTAAGGAAAATTGCTCCATGCCCCCCTGAGCCGAAAATACTGGGCAGGGTGAAAGTGACGCCAGTGCCGCCAACTGACGCCCTTTGACGCCCCGTGTGACGCCCCCGATCAGGGAGTTTGACGCCCTCATGTCACATGTCACACAGCGAGTGCCGCCCCAACTCGCGGCAAATTTTAAGATTCAAGTTAGGCGGCTCATTACCTACTAATGTGTGTATACTACAGTCACCCGGTGACAAAATACCCCAATTTCTTGTCAACACCGAGATAAATCAAAACTAGTGTTCAAAACACACACTGGGAACGGCGTACATATGGTATAACACATGGCCCAGATGAACTGCGGTGTTGACTAAATACAGAATGCATTGAATTTTTCTGGAGGCTGGCACGATACCACCGTGTGGTCAAGCAAATGTTTGCAGAATAAATATACTGAATTGAAACAACCATCAAGCTTGCTTGCTGTACCGTGTACGCTGTAGTCTTGACTTACTCCTGCGTTACTCCCGTACCTGTAAAGAAACATTCTACAGCGAGAAAAGATATCGGGGTCAGAGGCCTGAGAGCACAAAGATTGCTCCATTAACATTTAATTTGTCAAATGACGGTTCAAGTATACACGAAATTTAGCAAAATCGGTTTGGGTTTGCACCTCTAACTCAACAATAGTTTACTTTGAAACACGTTGATAAATAATTTCTCTTTATATAAAATTGTAGCCTTGGCAAACCACAACTGTCCTGGTTAATCCTCCAATGATTATTTTCACCGTTCATATTTTCGAATCCCGAGGGATCCTCACCATAAAAATGATATCGTTCGGCATGGGAAAGTACTATAATAGTGTAAGATGTAATTATTAGAATAAATTTAGGAACCAAACGGTATTCAAATTCCAACACCCAAGGTAATAAATTATTCATAAGTCAGTGCAAAAATGAATCAGCTCCTTCATTACTTCTCCTATTTCTACCTGGTTATTAAACTAGACGAAAATGTCTACCGAGCAATTAATTTGCTAAGACTTTCGGTATTCCTGTTTGACGCCCACTTGACGCCCACATGTCACACTGACGCCCTGTCACGCGGTGAGATTGACGCCCCCATAATTGGACTGCCGCCCTACTGACGCCCCTTGCCGCCATACTGACGCCCCCTTGACGCCCTGTTGACGCCCTGTTGACGCCTTTTGCCGCCCCCATTGACGCCCTTTGGCGCCCCACTGACGCCCTTATT
>JARJLF010001473.1:0-76019 GCA_029378395.1 Mycena leptocephala | reverse complement strand
CCAGTGGCGTCACACCATGTAGGATATTCCCGCAGCGTGCCCGAGGTTCTGGCAACGACGACTCGGCGAGGATGCCGAAACCATGTTGCGGGAATATCTTAGATGGCGGAGCAGAACTTCGAAGTTCTCGAATTATTGTTTTCTCAACAGATTTAGGGCTTTTGATGGTGGGCCGGTCTTAACCAGTGATAGCCGAGTGATGCCGAATACCCAGTGGCTGTGCTCCAGTGCCAAAGTTATTACAACCTGTTGTCCACACGAAAAGACTTGAGTTCAAACACAATTAGGTGGGCATTACTATTTGAGATGATTCTTTTTTTGAACTTCCAACTCAGATTTGGCCTTCTGAAATGAAAAAGTTTACCCACGAATCTGGTCATTCTGGGCACAAATCTCAAATCTTGGACGAAAACATCCCAAACTCCGAGTTGTCATGAATTTTTGTCCGCTATCATACCTGTTCCGTATTGATTGACACGGGCTCAGGATATATGCCGACATTGGCGGAGAAAAACCTTCGAGGGTGGTGTTTGAACTTTGAAATCAGCATCAGAATGGATCAAGATAAAAAAGAGAACAGCTAATTTGCGTTATGCTCCTGGTGGGAATCGAAGTCAAATGATAATCAACCCAGAAAATCGGGGTCCTTACACTATACGCTTCCCGAGTTCCTGGCTTCGAAGGTACACTCCCAGCTGTTGTGAGGATATAGAAATATATTTGAGAGAAAAACATCCATTCGCCATTCACACTCAGTTGATTCGTACTCAACTTGGCAATGAAAGAAAAAAAAGACACATTGAGGACGAACGCTGCTGGTTGATTCGAACCCACGCCTTCCTCACAGTCTTCTGCAGGGGAATGAACAGAATAGGATGCTCTACGCTGAGCCACAGCAGCTTGCCGACCATTGGATTACACTCCTTATACCACACTTCATGGTAACCCTTTGCGTTCTATTATGAAATAATAATGAATGGATGTAATGTATTACAGACCCTCCGTGTATTTGTCTCAGAGGTTGGATGTCGAGACAATTAGGCCGTCGTTGGAAGCAACATCGGTGTATTTGAGATTTTTTTTAAAACCCGCACTAATTCCATATACTACTGGTGGGATTCGAGCCCACAGCTTCCTCAGAAACGGTCTGCAGAACAGATTGAGAGGATGCTCTACACTGAGCCACAGCAGCTTGCCTCCCAACAAGCTCGGGTCTCCATCTCTCACTGTCGCACAGCTCGAATTTAAAGGGTTGGAAAAAAGATATATGCCGTTTGGCCGGACAGCGAGAGCTCTGCCTCACATCTGCCTGATTTAAGAATAAGTACAGATGGAACCTCGAAGTGGTGGTGGGCAGGTTGCCAAATTGGGTTCCCACGCTCTGGTCACGGGGTCTGAACGGCTCAAAAAGTGACCCCGATCTCGCCCACAGGTTTTCGGGGTCTCATTCCAAGATACTGGTTGAGAAAAAAGGAAAAAGTGCTAGAAATATATATGGCTATGATGTCTCCGTCCTGTTTTTCCCGATTTTCTTCCGTGATCAACACTATTGGCCAACTTTGGTACAAATTGCACACTATTATGGCCTACTGCGGGAAATCAAAAATCCGAGACGGCGACGTCATACCGGTGCATATTTTGAACAGATATCACCAGTTAAGTCATACCAAAATTTTTTTGAGGTTTGCGCGCTGATGCAACTCCGATCATTTCTTCCGTATTTGGACCGCATCCCCAGCCACCAACTAATTCATATCTTTATCTCACAAACGTTGAACTTCCAGTTTTTTGAAGCAAAAATCATCCAATTGATAGTATGGTCCATTTTGAGCCAAAATATATTCAAATATTGACGCACTTCGCGTCCTGCTGCATCCGTAAACGGCAAGTCCGATCACTAACCTCATCCCGCTGGCACCACGTCGCGCCGCCGTCGTTCAACTATGTTCTTGTTCCTCGACGCCTACGTCACCGCCGCCGTTGCCCAGCCCAATACCCTTGATATAGCCTTTTCTAAGACCCTTAGACACGGTGCATTCCGTTTTACTCCGATTTCACTTACTATATTCTGTATCCTATTAGTGGTTCCTAGACAATTGTCTCGCCCCGTATCGCTCGTACCCCGTCGTTCCCACGCTCGGCCCTCGTCGTGGCCGTGGCCCAAGTTGACTGAGCATTGTGAACCAACTCGCACACACACACTTCCTTCCTACTGTCTTGCTTCCGCGCTCGGACAGTTGGTTGGTTCGTCAATATGTACATTTGACAACCCGTACATTGTACCTTGACTTTGAGTGAACCGTGAACGTTTCAAAAAGATGGAACGAGCCTATGAACTGTGGATTTTGAATAGTTTTATGGTACCCAAATATTCCACCTTGTCTTATAGATAATTAACATGTTATTCCCTACAATTTTGTCTCCAAGCTTTGGCTGTTAGCCACAAATTGCGTCTGGAGGAACACAAACAAGTCGTGAGTCACTAAAATCTGCGCCTCATCCAATTGATTCTGCACGTGACCATCGGATCGCTAATCGGCATTGCCCACCACCATTGACAATGGAAGGAAAAAAAGAATATTCGATCTACTGGAACACGCCTAGTGAGTCGAACCAACAACTTCCTCACACGAGTTATTGTGAGACGGAGACGCGCACACGAACGTAGAGACAAAGGAATAATCTTATGTAAGATGACAAAGATCGTATATGACGTATGTATTCCAACACACCCCCTCGCGCGAAGTCCGAATGAAGAGTAAGAATAGAATAAAAACACCATTTATTTCCGCCACGACCTCGATGTCCACGTCGAGTTTTCTTCTTTTTGTCTGCGTGCACCCCCTCGAGCTGAGAATTGAAGAACGATGAGTTGGGAAGTGAATCGGGGCGTGAAATGGCTGGAGTGTCGGCATCGGAGTCGTCGGAAAGGATGCAAAGGTCATCCGACTCGAATGCAGCAGGGACAGCAACATTATCATCGTCGTCCGAGTCGGTGAGAATAACCAGATCCCCGTAAGCGGCAGCATCGATTTTTGACGTCAGAATCTTGGCTTTGACGTCGTCAGGCATATCGGCGACGCAACGACGAGCGACATGGCCAGAGCGACCACAGCGATGGCAGACTCCATCCTTCTCCTTCGAATTACCCCAATCAAACTCACCCTTCACCCCCTTTCGTCCTTCACGAGCAGCCATCGCATCAGTCATCGGTTTGTCACCATCGTCCTCCTCCTCTTTCTTGATCGACTGTGCGACACTGTCGGAAAGCTTCTCCTGCATTTCGTGGGCTTTAATGGCGGAGATCAAGGCAGCAAGTTTGGGAAATGGAGTGGTGTTAGATAGCGCGGAACGAATGGAAGAAAATGATGGGTGGAGGCGAAGAGGATGAGGTCGGCGAGGTCGTCGTCCGATGGGCGTGTCCGATCGCCTTAAGCTGGCGGGCGACAGAGGAATCGCCTCGATATAGACTGACGGGCTGTTTGGGATCATGGCGGATGGAATAGAGCTCGTTGCGGAGCGCGAGCCGGAGGGCAGAGGAATCCTTCTGATATTCGTCCTTCAGAAGCTTCCACGCCTCGACACCAGACTCATCCGCGATGATACTGCGGTAGTCAGCCAGATGAGGAAATAGAGCATAGAGTACGCGCGCTCGTTGTTCCGAACCCACTTCTCGGCCTCAGCTGCATCCGACGGTCTTCTTCGTCCCATTAACAATATCCCAAATTCCTTCGAGTTGGAAGAAGACCTGGATGTCCTTGCTGAACGAACTCCAGTTGGTGCCGTCGAACAGCGATATGTGCGAGAAATGGATTGTTGGTGGTCGACATAATGAGTGGCAAGTAGAAGTGAAAAATCAAAGGAAAGTGAGTGGCAATGAATTGGAATGGTATATGGTGGGGAGCCAAACTGCGCTCAAGCTTCAAAGGAGCAGCTAGTGTCTACACCTGGTGGAGAAACCCCAGGGAGCCAAACTGCGCTCAGGCTTCAAAAGGAGCTGCTAGCGTCTACACCCGAGTTTCGGAGTATCACCAAAACGACACAAAAGACACAGATAAGCGCAGATACGGAGGCCGGGGCCCTATAACCTGTGAGACGGAGACGCGCACACGAACGTAGAAGACAAAGGAATAATTCTTATGTAAGATGACAAAGATCGTATATGACGTATGTATTCCAACAGTTATCCAAATTATTCAGTTCAAATTTTCGTACCGACCGGTGTAAAGATCAAAGTCGTACGACAAGAGTCGCTGAGGTGCAGATTTTCAGATTCCCAGATTTCGAGAGAGCCCCGAGACTCGAACGTGCGAGGAACGAGCGCTCGGCAGAGAGAGATAACGAACCCGAGGAAAACATTGGCAAATACTTGGACGGCGGGACGAGGTAAGGAAAACAGGTGCCAGCTCTGAGGTAGGAGACGGCGAGTCGAGTCGAGTCGGGACGTTGAGGAGGTGTGGGGCAGTTCGAGAAGCGAGTATGTAAGTTCGGAACGGAGGAGAAGAGCCAACTGCAGAACGAATGGAGGAGAGGAGGTTGAAGGATATGGGTTCAACGAAACTATTAATCCAGATTCAATCGACGTGATCTTGACCGGCGAGCCGGCAGTGCATGTGCCTACATTACACGTCGCGTGAATAGGTTCCAGCTTGGACATTCATTGACAAGGGCGGCACGAGCTCCTGCGTCGCGGCGCCTGCCTCTTCAGCAAGGATCGAACATATTGCACTGAGATTGAAGGAACGGGAAACAAATTTAAAGTTGACAGATACGAGAGAAGCGGTGAGAGGGCATGCAGAATCGCCATCTTTCAGCATTGCGGGAGCGGGAGCGTGGTGGGCGTTCTGCTGGTATTATCAGCGACTGGGTAATGGCCGCTTAGCGCTTTGACCTCGTGCGAACAGATAAAATGGTGTGGACACAAATATATCGGCACTTGAAGGAAGGTAAGGGTCCTATGAGTGAGTGGATATATTTTTCGCGAATTTACACGCTGGTTTCCGGGCCTGCCGAATTTTTCTTGCGGCGCTTTCCCAAAATGGCAAAACGAGGTAGCGTGCCACTGCCTTGAATTACTAGTTTAGACTCGTCCTGGCACCTGAATGTATCTCAAATTAACAAAGTGATATTAGACCACCATTATATACACCTAAAATGTGAATCCAAGGTGTTTCAGCACTGTAAGCATTTGTCTTGAAGCCAAGGCTGAAGGGTGAAATCGGAGTGTGGATTGAATGGGGCGCTCTACGAAGCACAGACAGATTCTTTACCGGAAAAGAGGGTACATATGGCTACATGCGATGTAATGGAATATACTAATTGGCATAGTACAGCCTCCACATGCCAATAACCCTCCAAAAAAGCTCGTCTATGCGCGCTAATGAAATTGGTAGGTTTTGACATGTACCCCGTCGTGACATGAAGTCGACCCGATGAAAACCAGGACCTTGATCATCGGTTGGGAGGTCAGATACCAATTTTGGCCTTTCAAAAAAATTGTCCGAACTATAGGATTGCCCAATCTCAAAGATTTTGTCCGAATTCTGCCTCTAATGAGACAAGAATCTGAAAATTTGTCCGAACTTGCATCTGACCTCAATTTCTTTCGACAAGAAAAAGCCCAAAACCACTTAAAATAACCAAAAAATCTCCAATGCTTGACACAGAGTTCGATGCCTTGGATCAAAAGGATATCAAGTAAGGTAATCAGCAAGGTGGCACAACATTGTTCGAATATAGATCTGACAATGGATCTGGTGTCCGAACTTTGAATTTGACCTCTGGCTATCGTCCAGAGGCTTTGTCTGAACTTCAATCCGACCTTGCCTGGCCGATATGGAAATTTTGTCCGAACCGGGTATCTGACCTACCAACTGATAATCAAGGGTCCTTGAAAACCCATCGCTGGGGAAGGAGACATTACTGTATATTTCAAAATACACTAACAAAGTTCTAGGGCCATAGTGTCCACGGGCGGGCCACTATAGCGGTTGCCGCAGTGGACTACTGGAGATCAGATAGAGGTCTTTTGCGAGGTTCTAGGAGATGAGACAGAACAGTGCTGATGTATACGGTGGGAGTATGCCATTCCCCACATCAGGCGATGAGAAGAGCCCCAGACCTTGTGAATCAGTGAAGAATCGAAATTCCAGCATTCTCGCTCGGACGCCGTGCATGCAAGCTCAGTGTAATCTGGAGCTTCTAGTGTTGCTGCAACTCCAAAAGTCGAGTCATGACTCAAGAGGTCGACTTAAAACAGTGTTCGACTCGACTCGACTTGGTCATATCCAAGTCGCCCGAAGTCGACCCGAGTCGACTCGAGTAGATGAAGTCACGATTTTTCAGATCTCTATTCCCGGGCTACTAACGATGGAGAGGGGTCAATTTAGGTCGTGTTTACCTCGGCGTGGTAGCCTGGTAAGCCATTGGTCTTTGTTAGAACGTATCAGAGCCCCATTTGAGAAACTCTGAAAGGTAGGATTTCTTCTATTTACTAACGGACAAGAACTTACTTTTAAAACATGTCCAAAATCACATCCCTGAGCTCAGAAATCCAACCTTGTATATTTTTAAGTTTATCTTCTCCCTTGAGATCAGTAAAGGTCTGTACCATGGTATTATGACCCAGATTAGCTAATTATCTACAGAGGCTGACTCGACCGGCTCCAAGTCGGCCCCAAGTCGAGCAAGTCGACTTCTTTCGACTCCGAAGTCGAACGGAGTCACGCCAAGCGACTCGACTCGACTCGACTCAAGTCGACTTCATTAAGTCGACTTGGGGAGTTGGAGTCATGAGTCGCGGCAACACTAGGAGCTTCTGGGTCGGTACCAAGCTCATCCAACGGGGGAAGCGGTTCTTTAGCATCCTCGCCGTAGGATGGGTGCGATGCGGTTGCGAGGTCTTCGCCGGGGTCACCCATCCAGCAGCCACAGTTAACGGCCATCTCGTGACTCAGTTCGTGAATCACTAGCGGACGTTTTGTTGTTTGTGGTCCGGATTTTGTGAGGCTTTTGTCGAGAGACTTTTGGATGCGGGGCTGGAAAACAATGCGATCAATAGGTGATTCCATATCGAGGAGGCCAGCTCCTCGAGGTGAATAAAGATTTAGCGGTAAACGATCAATCCTATTGTATCAACGCGCCGAAGCCTCTCCCGGATGTGGTCAACAGGGATATGAATATTCTGTGCTTCTAGATGGGCCAGAATAATAACACTGCCGGCAAACGGATGCTGAAGGCAGATTTCGGCAACTCTTTGATTGATATCCGTAAAGACACGGCGGCCAGGTGAGAGATTGGCGCGCTCGAGTGGCTATCGACGCTTCACCCAGATTACAGGCGGCGAATAATTACTTCAAGCTCGGTCCAATTCGTCCATATTCGTGCTCAAGATTGGGAATTCCTCGGTCTAATCAGTAAATCCAATGGGTGAATGAGTGCAGAAACAAAATTTCGCCCAGGAAATCTGGGGAAGAGGATATGATTGGGAGAAAATATAGCCAGCAGAACTGAGCCAACCACACTGTAAAAGGTCAAAGATGCCGCTTGGACTGGACGTAGTTGCAATCCACTGAAGTTGTTACCTACTCGAGTTGCTGCTCCAAAAACCTGGTGAAACTGAAGCTGTGTGTTGCAATTCCTGAACATGTTGCGCAAGCAGAAGTTGATTTTGTGAAGTTGCCATGCCATAAAGTTGCGCATCTCCGAAGTTGATCCTGGGTGAAGTTGTCTCGCAACTTCAACCTCCCTGCAAACTTGTGTCCGAGGGTTTAAGTTGTAGTTTTTTGAGTAGCAAATGCTGAAGATGTGAAAAAAACTTTTTGCACAGTATGTGTGCCATACGTGCACAAGAGCTCGACTTGACATCCAAGTTGGCCAACTTGGGCCCCAACTTGGAGCTCCAACTTCAACTGCGCCTGTTTCACATCAATCAGGATACGTAACGCCCAACTTGCGAATTCGCGACAAAATCAGCTGTTTGGGCGTTCACAGTTAACTCTCCAACTTGGACCTCCAACTTGGCCAATTTTGGACCAAGTTGAGGGCCAAGTTGGAGCCCAAGTTGGCCCAAAAAAGCCAACCGTGAAACACCCTAACGTGTTGTGGAGAGCTCGAAGGAAAGCACCAAAAATTAGAGTAGAGCTTGCCACAAGAAATAGCTCATACAGTCGAGGTGTTTTTCAAGAAAAACAAACACAAGAGCGAGGTTCTGGAGCAGTGAGAGCATGAGGGCGAGAGAATCGGACCATGTCCTAAGCAGAATTATGAGCTCCTTAGACAGCAATTATCGGCTCAGCCGAAGTGGGAAAGCCGAAGAATCTTGGCAGCGAGAGATCAAGCTGATGCAAAGACTGCCGACGAAAATGTGATGCACGGCCAAAATCGAAAAATCATGCTCCCTAAGACCCAGTAACTTACGTTACCGGGAATTTCTGCGCAGTTATCAAGAGCGTCTCTGACGAAAGTCTGGCCCATCGTGTCGCGTTGGTCAGATTCACGACCCGTTCGGGGATAGGCTGAGAGAGAAGCCTGCAAGGGTGGCGAAGGGTACGTGGGTGTGTTGTGTTAGGGACACACAATTCAACGGCTGTGCCTTTTACACTTGCTGGCGCCACAACGGATGGACCCACACAACCTGTTGTTAGTTGTTTTGATGAGTTACCGCACTCCGTGTGTGGGCTCAAGCCGGGTCGCATGCACATACCGTGTTCGAAATCTTATCGAATCACTCGCATACGGCGGTCCCCAACACGTTAGTATGATGAACCCATATTCGAGTTGCGAGAGAATTTTTGAACGGCTCTCAAGGGGTTTCGGGAACTACATCCATGGCGCACATAAACTGCAAGAGAACAGAACTTTGTTACGGCATTGTGACCCGCAACTCTTCGGCCTTCCAAGGACGGTGAGATATTCTAATACTGACCCATCATGCGAGCACTACTGTGTCCGAAGTACCCAAAAAGTGGTCCTCTAGCGACGTTGACAAGTGCTTGTGAACCACGTCAAGAGCAGTCCGCGCCGCATGACCAACTGCGGGGCAATAAACGGTCGTCCGCAAATCGTAGAGCTAGGCCCTGAGTTCATTCACCCGGAGCGCAACATCCCTATTTACGCGTACCACCCCACCACGGTGACACTCTCACTTTGCTTTCACTTCGCCGCCTACGCAATGTCGACTAACAAAAAAACATGAGTATACATTTGCTTTCGTGATGCCATCTGACAGCCTCTACATCCCCGCGTCGCAAGCCTGTTGACCAGCCTCCAGAACTGTGCGGCGAGCTAGTCAATGGACGCCCGACCCCAACATACGCACTCGCATGGGTCTGCCCTCCTCGCACATTCTACGAGAACCTAGGTGGCAAGCTGGGGAAGGTCAATGACCGCAACTTCACCAACATAGTCTCGGAGCAATGGGGCCGCCCGGAATTTGAGTATGACCTTACTATTTTGGATTGTTTCCCCACCTGACACGGGAATATCAACTAGCTTTAACCTTAAACCACTACCTTGGCTTGGTCGGGATGGCAATTTCTACCTCATCGCCATGTTCAACGAATTCAACGCTGACCACGTCAACCGAGTCCTCAATCGGAATAAAGATCCACTTATTTGATCGGGAAGAATCTCTATGGGCGTGGACAGAGACGAAGCCCTCGAGAAGACCCTGCAGTGGGTTCGGTGGCCATTACAAGTCTGTTGACACACAACTATCGCACATTACAGTTGTACAGTACCGAATGCACCGATTTGAAAGTATGAATGTCGTGCCTTCCGTTGTTGGCCGCATAGACATGGAACTCAGGCCCTGCTCTGGAGGACCTGGATCGGGGAGAGGCTATCCCGAACGAGTCCAGATGGAGGGAACCCATGGATAATCGAGTCGGCACGGGTATATAACCATGCCACAGCTACTTGCGGAAGAGCTCGAGAACAGAAGCTACGGAGAGGGTCTTAAAAATACCTGTACAGTATGGTGGCGAAACGGGCGAAGGACGCCCAAACCCGAAGCTGAGGAAAGTGAAGACCAAGGGCGAGGAGGTGTGTAGAACAGAGCGAAAATGCCGGCGGCGCCGCGGCCATGAGTTAATCGCCGCAAAGTTGAAGTTCCAGTGCAGCAACAAGGTACGAGCGAGACGCAAAAAACGTCACCACCCGAGAAGGATATCGACTGCGGGATGCAGTCCCGACTCCCGAGAGTATTCGGTGTTCATTGGATTTGGATACTTGGAAGGGCTTCGACGACCAAATCCGTCGCTCACACAGCTTGTGGATAAACGACTCGATAGCTTCATTGGGTCGAAAGCAAACTGAAACCGTCGATTAAAACATACCTTCTTACCCGTTCCTTCCGGAGGCAGCTAAGGCCATTAAGTCGTGATTATCATGGCTCAAGGAGCAAAACATAGCTTCAGGCTGTGTTTTAGATCGCTGGGAGGACTAGAATTAGGTCGCAAGTGTTGGCCGCGAGTCGATGTGCGAAACAGCGCGCCAAAAGGTTACGCCCAGATGAGTGGAAATACAACAGTGGGGGGTGTCTTATATGGAATATCATCGGGGGTGGTGTAGTAACGGAATTGATCTCAATCATCAAACGGATAGTCCCACAACCTCCTCGGATTGTCGACCCAGATCTTCCGCATCAAACCCTCATCGCCCTCGCACCACTTCACGCACTCCGCAATGAACTTCGGTATATCCGGCGTCAAAAACTCCTGCGTCGCCTTCGGGTCTCCACCCGGATTATGCTCCGGCCCCGCCGTATGCGGCCAGTCGCTCGCCCACACAATCTGGTCCGGCACCATTTTCAACAGCTTCTTGATGTGCTCTTCGAGGCCTGGCACACCCTCGAGCCGGTACAGTCCACTCAACTTGATATACGCGTTCTTGTTCTGCGCGAGGACGGCGTAGAGCTCTTCGCACCCGGGCTGCGCCGCTGCGGGCGTCTCGCCTACCTCGGGGTGCCCGAGGTGGTCAAAGACCACTTTGACACCGAGCTCGGGGACGACGGGTGCGATGGAGGTATACTGGTCCATCGAGACGAACACTTGGATCACCCAATCCAGTCGCCGTAGGCGCTCAGCATACTCGCGGAGCAGCTTCGGCCATTCCTCTACGCCAAGCGATTGCGAGCGGGTCCTAAGATTCAACCTCACGCCGCGCACGGTAGGACTTGGAGAAGCTCTTTCTTGGAGTCGTCGTCGCAGGCGGAGATCCCGATCTCCGATTTTTCAGAGTCGTTGATTCTGTTGCGTGTGGGGGAGTCCATGGCGAGTCGGGGCGGAACGGCAGTCCTGGACGACCTGCTAGATATTCTGATAACCGCGTTCTAAGAAAGTACTGTTGTGTCAGATGCTACCGGATTCTGAGAGGACTTTCACATCCGAAGACCAAAACGCCACAGCACCGGGAGTTAGCATTTATAGCGCTTTATCCGTCTCCGACCGGTCAAGAGTGGCATAGAACCAGCGGATGTTTGCCGTTAACGCATTCTAGAATATTAGGAACCGGCTCGTATATGCCAAGGTCTCCTCAAGAGTCGATTTTCAAGGACTTTTAGAGTGCCACTGACTCTGCGATTTCTTGGCGTTTTTTAGGTCACCGGCCGGTGCCACCTTTAGGTTGTGGAGCTGAGAAAAGGCACAGTGACAGGGAACCAGAAGGAAGAAGCAGAGGCACCGTGATGGCAGACGGCAAATGGAGCCTTGAATCGGCCGAACTACCGATTGGCTTTCGCACGGCCTAGGTTCATGTGGGCAGTTCAGTTACCTTTGCTCTTGTGACTCTCCTCGAAGCGCGGAATTACGTGCCGTTACCGGATTTATCTGGACAACAATACCCGAAGATATTACTTTGTGGAGTCTCAGGCTAGACAGTATAAATGGGCTTTGGGAAGCTTGCCTTTCTGTTTCGTCCATCACCCCAGCCACCATGCATCTACGTTAAATTTTCGGACTTTTGATCTTCATGTTCTGGCTTGCGTGGAGAAAGGTTCATTGTCTCTGATGAGACTTGCACTGCAGACCTGGCGCTTCGAGCCCAGTCGACATTCACCCTAAGGCTGTCACCGACTGCGGTCGTCAAAGTAGCTATCAGTCATGTTCGTGTTCAGCCACGTTCATATTCAATGGAACAATGATGTCTTTCGGCCTATTAGCAACAATGCTATCCCCAGATTAAACTACACTAGCAGTTTGACCCTGCTGCGCTACGACTTCAAACAAAAACATCCTGAATCGACTTGAACAGATCATCCTGAGACCAATTTACTAACGATGAAGACCAGACGCCGCTCGTCGCGACTCCTCCCGGCCTCATGGACAGTCACCATATTATTTTGCAGGTTACCCTCCCAAGGCAAAGCTACAATACTGTATGCTGGCTTTATGTCATCTACAGAGGAATTTCTGCACCGGAATCTGACTGCACTGCGCGAGCTAGAGCAGATCACTCCTGTGCCTCCCTGATTTTGCTTTGCCGAGGAAGCTGCCGATCGCTGTATCAAGCAGCCAGGAAATTTAATCGACTGAACCAGACCATCACAAAGGCCCTGATGAATTTACCTGGGCTCTACATTTGTCTCGTTTAAAGTCTCAGAACCAATCATGCAAATAAACACCAAATTTCAACCGGCTCGGTCTGCTATTTCTCTGGTTATGAGTTGCATCCAGAGTCCCCTACGAAATTCTCTTACCCTTTTTGAACACTTCAACTGAGGTCTAACCCGTTTTTTTAGGTGTTCTGTGAAGCAACAGAGGGACTGAATGCATGGAAGAGTGTAACGATTAACTCTCCCAAGCCTATTGACGGCGCAACTGCAGCTCATCTGCAGTTCAACCTGCGCCTTGATCTGCAACTTGCTGCAGTTCAGTCAGACAATAAGCCTCGAGTTCTTTTTTGTGGTTTGGCGGCTTGCCATGCTTTCCAGAAATTGACTAGGCCGCCCGGGTGCAGGCGGACGATGTTGACGGAAAAGAGTGGAGTCATCGGACGTTCGGTCCGAAAGCCGCGACAAACCAGTAAAGGAAGTGATCCGCTTTTGTTCTGCTTTCACCAACCTTTTCCTCCACCATCGGACTCGATATTTCGGCCGACCGACTCGTGCGCCGCTACTCTGTCCAGGCCCGCCTCCGGGGACTCCCGGTGCAACTCAAGAATCTGGAGGCACCTCTGCGCACCTAGGCCGAGTCGATCGCGACGTTCGGCGAATGCAGTTCTCCACGCCGCCTATGTAGTATGTTGAAGGATGTCGTGTGCCATCATGTGCAGTATCCGCTTTGTTATATCCCTCGCTGTGAGCGATGATTTTGCTCCGTAAGTCAACGGATTTCTTCGCACATTCGGCGCCTTTCTGCCCTGTCCATCACCCTCTTTATTTGGCCGTCTGTCTAAAGCATTTCAATCTCCGCTCATTACCTCCACTGGCTCCTGCGGCCCTCAAATGATGGCCAACGTATTTGTTCCAAGTATTCCAACGAAGACGACTTTGAGGTTGGCTTTGAGCGGAGGGCCGATGAAAATAAGAGGATAGCGCGACCATAAGGCTCCATTTCTGCTCATTCCCGCTAACTGCTGTTTTGTACTCGGCCCGACCCTTGCTGCGAGGTTCAAGACGCGTGACGTTTCCGCCCCGTCGGCCACGGTTGCATCCTTCTGTGCCACTTGCGCGCAACGGAATCTGACATACAGCGCTTTGCCAAGTCACTGTGATTCTCCGGATTTTCATTCCGTGAAGACAGGGATCGGAGCAGTATTCCAAAGTCTGTATCTCTTGGCGTTGAAGATAAGGTTATATTGGTCCCGGGTATCCACATCAACTATTTCAGAACTGACCCCTGTTATTTGTCCTGCGCTCATGTCATTCTAGTGCACATTGCTAGGCAACATTGAATTACTCAGATATAGATACTGAGATGTCGCGAGTGAGTCCAGTAAATGGCTAATGAAAATTCATAGTTTTACCGAATTCCGAATGTGCCTTTTATACACTGACATGCCATGCCAAGCGGTTTGGGCTGCATTCCGAATTCCCCGGCAATTAAACTGGAGAGCATTTTCAGTTCTGCCCAATTATGTCCGCACACTAAAAAAGGATTCTTAGTCTGCCCGGAATGGAAAAGCGATCGGGGCGGCAATATGGTTACTTTTCTCGTTAGCATTCTTGCCAGGGTTCCTTGTTTCCAGATCCAAATTTAGTTCACAACTCTCGCTTACTGGTAGGTACTATATAGCGTGCTTTCGAATTCAGACTTTTCTTTTTACCCACTCGCCAGGTCAACTACGGAACAAGATACCCGGTTCCGTGTGTTGGAGTCAGGATAGAGCCCCAATACGAATGAGAGGGATCAATCGGTATAATGTGCGGTGGAAGGTTGCCGTTCTTCGATGTCATCGGACGTTCCTGTCATCAAGGGGATCATCGCCTCTCCGTTTCTGCCAATCCGCCTCTTCGGGTCACGGTCAGTTCGCCATTCGTCAATGAGATACGACCGCATGCTCGTCCAATCAATATATATTGCTTTCCAAACACTATAGAAGTACACCAACAATGTCGGAAAAACGTACCGAAGCCGATAAGAATTGATAAAGCCCTTATCAGGCCCTCATGCCGAGTGCCTCTCGGATCACACAAAGGAATGAGGTAAGAATGTGATATACAGATCTGTCTAGGAGACACTAGGGTAGAAGGGTGGACCAGGGTTGGGCCCAGGTCTGGCCCTTTTAACCCCTTACTCACAAGCTCCATATATCCGGAGAGTATAAAGAGGCTCTGGATTTTCGTTGAACTCCACGCAGCACTACATGTTCGCCACTAGCCCTCTCATTCTGCTTCTCGCCGCCTCTCTGGCCTCTGCCGCATCCCTGCCAATTGCACGCACTACCACTTACCAGGTCTGTGCCGTTTGCCCTCTCTTCGACACGGAAGGCAACGCTGCTTCGCCCAATTTGGGCTATGGGTTGACGCCACCTGCCAAGTTCTGCGGGTAGATTATTTCTATTGGGCTTCTCGGTGAAGGTCTTGAAAGGTTTGATTAGTTTTGGTAACCTTGCACAAAACGGGTTTATCACTAAATGCTTCTACGATGTTCGTATGCCGCTTTTCTTCGCGATTGATTCTTACCCGAATGATAGAATTCCGGTGCTCTTGTTGTGGGAACAGAGTTCTGTCCTCCTGGACCTATTGCAGTCGCTGAGCCATCGAACTGCCTCGTGGTTACAGAGTAAAGGTTTGTCGCTGCTAATCCACTTGAATGAAAGATAACCGTGCTTCAGGTTATCCAGAAATAGTTGCTGTGAGCATAGGCTCATTGAGATATATAGATTTGTATGCACTTGAAACTTGTTGTTGGTGACTCGATGCACGGGCCTGAATATATTTCGGTGAACTTGAACTAACGGTGTCAACTGTGAGCATTTACACTAGTGCTGGGTTGAAATCCTCATGTCCGATTACATCTGCCAAATAATTTTCAACCCAGCACTGAGTAACCCCCAGCCCTATCAATCTGAACGATTACACATAAAGTCACGGCGAAAATCGTTGCAGCAGCTCTGATATAGCACGATCCCGCGGCGCAACAATATTGTACTTCTTTCTTCATACCACCAACATCCCTGCAGCAGCAGTCGAAGTCAGCTTCGTCCACGAACCACGCAACCACGTCGATGCTATAATTTTAATTTCTCTGGGTCAAATCATAATACGGACTGTAGCTCATCCTAGTGTTGCCGCGACTCCAAAAGTCGAGTCACGACTCAAGAAGTCGACTTCAAACAATTCTCGACTCGACTCGACTCGACTTGGCCATATCCAAGTCACTCGAAGTCGACCCAAGTCGACTCGAGTCGATGGAGTCGCAGATTTTTCAGAACTTTATTCCCTGGCTACTAACGATGGAGAGGGGTTAATTTAGGTCGGATTTACCTCAGGGTGGTAGCTTGATAAGATCTTGATCTTTGACAAAACATATTAGAGCCCCTTTTGACAAACTCTGAAAGGTGAGATTTCTTCTGTTTATTAACAGACATGAACTTAATTTTGAAACATGTCCGAAATCATATCCCCTGCGCTCAGAAATACAACATTGTATATTTTTTGAGTTTCTCTTCCCTCTTGGGAGTAGTAAAGGTCTGTTCCATGAGACTTATGGCCCAAATTAGCTACTTGTCTACAGAGGCCGACTCGAGCGACTCCAAGTCGACTCCGAGTCGGGCAAGTCGACTTCATTCGACTCCGAAGTCGACAGAGTCGGGCCAAGCGACTCGACTCGACTCGACTCAAGTCGACTTCATTAAGTCGACTTGGGGAGTTGGAGTCGCGAGTCGCGGCAACACTAGGCTCATCCTCTGGCGGAGCTTAGTGGTCTACCGCGTGTACAGTGTTTGTGTCACACCTCTCGGACCTGGGCTTGCCACTTCACTATGTGCATCAGGACATACGGCTGCAAGTCCATCCAGCTGCAACGAACATGGGATTACCGTACGATCACTGGCTCTCGAACTAGGCGAGGGCATATTATATTTCCAATATCCCCGATCGATGCAGCCCGCCCATGGCCCTCAAAGGTGATCCAGTCCGAATATCGAATTGCAGCCAAGACCGCCTTCGGGCAGCGCGTGTGTTCGTCTTTGTGGAACGAGGTTTATTTCATCGTTCGTGTTCGCTGTTGCACGTCACTGAAACTCTGCACTCAACAGCTGAGCTGATGGTGAGTTATTGGCGACGGAGAAATGTAATAGCACCACGAGCGCGTGGAGTAGCGGTACCTAGGATCGTTTCTTTGTAAGGCCCTCCCGTGCTTGAGTAAACGGCGTAAGACGAGATGACTCGTTCCAAGGTTTCTAGAGCAGATGACAGCGATAATGATGCCGTCCGCATCCGCGTTTAGATAGGCAGATCTGGAGAGAAGAGGGGATGAATGCGAGAAGGTATGGTGTGATGTGATGTGTTGGGCGAAATCGAGTCAGAGTTGGAGTTGCCAGATGACTCGCTACACGGAACGGTCATCAAATGCAAGTCCTCGATTCTCGAGAATGTCCGCGGGTTCCCGAGTTGCTGAGCTTCAGATTTCCATAGTTCGAGATTGACAGATTTCGAAACAGAGCCCCGAGACTCGCATGCGAACGTGCGAAGAGCGAGCTTCGATCATGCGCCTCGGAAAAGAGATAGAACGAACCGGAGGGAAGGAAAGGCTCGGATTCCGGGGCGGAGAAGCAGAGACTCGGACAAGGTAGGGGAAACGGGTGCACAGGTAGGAGACAGCAAGTTGAGTCGACGACGGGACGCCTCAGCGACGTTCAGGAGGGGTGCGACAGTCCGAGAAGTGAGTACGTAAGTTCGGAACGGAGGAGAAGAGCCGATTGCAGAATGAGGTTGAATGATAGAGGCGATATTGGCATGCGTGAGATGAGGGGTGCCTACATGAAATATCCGCCGATACATGTCCCCCTCACGGTGTGGAAGGGCAGAATGCCCAGGAGGCGGGTTCTTTAATAGGGTCGGTGGCCGATAGATTTTAGAGTAGGAAATTGGGAATAGGGGTGAGATGGATTAGGCCGTGGGTAGAGTACGAGATTGAGACCACGAGAATGTGTCGCTAGTTGTAAAAACAACTGCGAGACGGATTCCGCGTGAATCCGTGATGTCGATGGGTTTCGCACACCGAGTGCGCACAGTCGAAGTTACGTAGGTCGAAGATAAACGAGATTGGACACGGGGGTTCGGCCGCTGAACCACACTGGCTCTCATAGATGAGCGTAAGACGTAGGATGATGATTTGCTGGCACCGTGGGTGCGTATTTACTAGCCAAACAAATGATGTAAGTAAAATAACGATAAATCAGGCTCGAACCGAAACCAGCATATGGTTGAGTTTCCACACACCGGCCATACGGCTCTGCCACAACGGTGGACAGGTTGCAGCTTGGCCGTTTATTGACAAGGGGCAGGACGATCTCCAGCATCAGATCTGCATGCGCGGCGCCTGCCAATTCAGCAAGAATGAGAGGATCCGGATAGAGCATATCGAAGGAATGTAAAAGGATTCGAAATTGAGAGAGACACCGAGAGCAGCGGCGAATGTATATGTAGCATACGGCAATATCGGCAACATTCAGAACCTACGGATGAAGCGGATCGCCAGCTTTTGCAGGAGCGGCGCACATAATGTTGGCCGTATTGCTCGTACGTACGGGAGGTACCAGGAAGCTGGAGGCGGGGGGGTTCGGAGGTCATGCACGCACTGGTAACTGGGCGTAATTCGGTGGACGGGGAGTTGGGACGGAGAGGAAGGACCGGGTGGAATAGGAGCAGAGTAGGGTGTTGGCGTCGAAGTAAAGGAATCGTGGATGCCAAGTTGCGGGCGGCGGTGAGTTTGGGTCATAATGGGGGCCGCTCGAGACAGACCGAAAGTGAGGAGGGGTTACTAAGACAGTCCAGAGACATGAACGACGTGGAGAGACGAGAAGACATCGATTTGATCCGCTCATCTCCGCTCATCCGATCTCCATGGCTGTGCCTCACTCGTGCCTTCCGTCACGAACGACGATGAGCTAGGGGAGGTAGGCTCGCTGTCCTCAGTTTCTGCTCGTAGCCCCCCCGCCAAATTGCACATAAATTCAACGCGAAACTTTCTCAACAAAGTCAACCAAAGTACAGAAGGCCTTTCCCGCGAAAAGTCGAGATTTAAATCATGCCCGCTTCTCTCTAGTACCACAAGCTCAAAGTTCTCCGCCGCTGGCCACAACGCGCTCTGCGCTGCGGTCAGTGCTCCGACGTCCTCGCACTGTCTGGTCCCCGCGCAAGTCAGCTGGTCCGCCGACCCGAAGATCTTCGCGACGCGCCCGGCGTATTCTGGAACAGCGAGACCCACCGTAGCGGTCTGCACAGCCGTGGATACAGACGCGACGTCGCGCGTGAACGCGTCGAAGAGCTCCATGCGCGGCGAGAACGCGGCGGGGTCAGCGGGGTAGAAGATGCTGCGGTTCGGTACGGTGATGTATCCTGCGTCGAGCGTACCCCAGCGGAGTGGGGTGTCGTCACGGGCGCTGGGTATGGTGGGCGAGGGTGCCACAGGCACCCCTGTGCCGTCGATGGCCTCGGACGTGAGGATGAGCGCGGCGAAGGGGGACTGCGCGCCGTCAACAATGGCACCGAAGTTTAGCTGGGCGGCACCTGCGCTGTGGCCGATTCCGATGAGCGTTTTGAAGGGCGGCACCCCCGGGAGGAGGGACGCGGTTTTGGTGTGGCGGGCCACCTGCGAGAGGGCAGCTGCTACGGTTGGGTACTGCATGTCGGAGGAATTGGCGGGGCGCGTGCTCAGCCCGACGCCGAGCCAGTCGACGGCTAGCGAAGAGAGGCCGCGGTCACAGGCAAATGCCGTATAAGAGTAGTTTTGGAATTCCTCTACTGATGGAGACCAGTATTGGTTGTTATATGTGATTCCGTGCACCAGGAGCTGCAATACGCCTAAGGAGAAAATCATTCATTATCAGTTGAGGGCGGGAGTTAAACGGACCTGCTTTCCTCGGAGCTATGATCTCTGGCCGACAGAACACCCCATATATGTTATAATTTTCGTCGACACGGCTTAAACTGCTTGAATTGCTTTTCAAGCCAGCAAATCCATCCGCCGGGTCCTTGGGGACAAACACATCCACATGCACTGGGACAAAGACCGGGGAGCAGTTACAAGATGCGCTGGACGCGACGGAGAGATGTAATAGTAACAAGAGGGCATGGAGCAGCATAGTAGCTAGGATCTGTTCGCCGCTGTGCGCATCGTTATATTCACAAGAAACGCATGAGGTGCGGAGTTCCGTGTTTCCAGAATTAGCCATCCTTCGTAAGACCCTTCCGTGCTTGATTAAACGGCATGAGAAAAAATGACTCGTTCCAAGATTTCTCGAGCAGACGACAGCGATAATGATTCTGCCCTAATTTTATTTCAGTGGTCGAGTCGGAGATTTATCCAAGTTGCGCATTGCGGATCCTTCAGGTGTCACCGTGGCACCATGGCGCTGCAGGGTCTAGATCATCCGCCTCGTGGCCCACTCGAGACGCCCGTGGATTCATCTGAGGATGGAGTAAATACCAAACTATTCTTCTCTCACTTTGTGTCTTTTATCCTGGGTCATTAAACATAGCATTTATTCCATTCAAAAAAGCCAAACAAAACACGTAGTGAACGGATACTGCAGAATTAGACATGGCACGGAATCTGCAAAAACCATGAGGCTGGTTAATTATGGGGAAGAGAGGTAGATAGATGCCTTGTCATGTGCCAGTCAAGCGACAGGTAAATCGACGGGTGCTCTGTTGTAGGCACCACGCCCACGAGTCTCTACATCCACCTGTCTGTTGTAGGCACCGCGCCCGCGAGCCTCAACATCCACCTCTCTGTTGTAAGCGCCACGCCCGCGAGCCTCAACATCCACCTCTCTGTTGTATGCGCCTCGTCCACGAGCCTCAACATCCACCTCTCTGTTGTAAGCGCCACGCCCACGGGCCTCCACATCCACCTCTCTGTTATAAGCGCCGCGTCCACGGGCCTCCACATCCACCTCTCTGTTGTAAGCGCCGCGTCCACGGGCCTCAATATCCACCTCTCTGTTGTGACCGTCACGTCCACGGGCCTCAAGATCCACCTCTCTGTTGTAAGCACCGCGTCCACGGGCCTCTATATCCACGGCTCTGTTATAGCCACCACGTCCCGCTGCATGGCATCCGTCAATTATGAGATTACTAACAAAGACAGCGAAGTAAAACGTACGGGCTGGGCCTGCGGCTACGCCAGCGATGGCCGCGAGAGCGAGAAAAGCGACAGAGATTGTGAATTTCATTTGGAGCAGATTATTTGTCTTCGAGTGGTGATTCTGATCACCCGCCTTCCTCCCTTTTATGGCTCTAGATGTATCTGCACCCGATTGTCGCGTGAGACAGAAACGAGGCCAGTATGTATTGCAGCTTGCAGCAGAGCACATCAACGACCAATTCTCTACCCGTGCCAGCCAACTATTGAATTGGCAATATCAGTGCTTGATAAAACCTTTTGTCATCAGGATTGAATTGATCAGACCAAATATTATGCTGCCAGTATCATGGACGGAAAATAAAATAGTCAATCTATGCTGTCGCGCCGCCATGTGCAGTTGTTTGGATTGTCAACACAGCAATGGGTGAGGTGAGTGTTGGGGGTACAATGATTCTTGCGTCCTGCCTCTTCGATAATGAACCTCACTCAGTTAACGGCGGCGGAGACTCATCTGCTGCAACTGTTTGCGGTAACAAAATGCGTGGTCGGACGCATTCCTAACGGCCCACATGCCAGAATAGAGCAACTATCATTCGATTGCCTTTTAGTCCATTTCTCTTCAATTTAAATTGAGAGTCGGGTGAACTTACTGATTGGTATCAATTTGCCCACAGTATCCGAACCGTGATGCGACTAGTTAGTATTTCATCCGAGCTAGTGCATGTTGTCATGTTGGTCGCACTGCACTTGCACTTGGAGATGATGTTATAAATACCTCGATCTGGGAATAAGTCAGCCGAGATGGATAGAGAGGGACAGATTCCGATCTCCCTCCACTCCCGTGCCGAATCCAGAATATTGCGCCGACCGTCCGAGGACCTGAAATCCGCCGCGCTATAGTCATGTCATGTTAGGTCCCAAGTGTTCAATCGCGGCTAGGAACTCAATTGTTTTAACCTGATAACCCCCAACAGCCTGATGGTCTCCATGTCTTTGAATTCCTTGCATCTAGTTAAAGGACATTATGAGGATTTTCCCCGATAACCGGGGCAACTCGACCTCGGAACCGGTATTCATGATTCTATACATCGCATCCGCATCCGACACTTCCGGGTTCCGTGAAAAGAATACATTGATAGTAGCCAATTGCTTGGAAGAAATTCACGCACCTCGGAAGAACCTTCCTCTCTAGATCTTGAAATGGGTCCTGATGAATCTCCTCGTGTACATAACAGAAGCCCCTCCTTTGTACACGTTGATAGTGTAGCGGTCGAAGTGAAATCGGAGACGAGGCTAGCTCCTATGACATCCAACACCCCCTGGGACCTACGTGATGTGCTCACGGTCAACGCAGATTGCCAACCAGCCGAAAAAAATGTACTCGACCTACACTCAGCCTCAGAAAAATCGCAACGAGGCATGATATTCGGACCTCTTCAGAGGAACCAAGCAAGAGCCTAATCTGCACGTAAACCAATACCCATGCCAGGCAACTATTGAATTAGCAACATCAGTGCTTGCCGAAACCTTTGGTCAGTAGGTTTGAATTAACCAGACCAGAGTTCATGCTGACAGTATCATGGACGGAAAATAAATAGTAAATCTTGACTCACCCATGATACATAAGTACCCGCATCTTTGAAAATGCCGATGATGTCGCGAATGGCCATGTGCAGCTGTTGTGTTCTCAACACAGGCATGGATGATGTCAGTATCGGGGCACCCGCGTTTCTCGCGTCCTCCCAGTCTTCAAAGGAGTCTTTGATCGCTGCTTCGATGATTAACCTGCAATGAGCAGACTCATTGAGACTCTGCTGCAACTGGTTGCCGCAATAGAATGCGTGGTCAGACGCATTCGTAACATCCCATAAGCATGCCAGAGTAGACCAACTATCATTCGATTGCCTTTTAGTTCAGATCTCTTCGAATTCAATTGAGAGTCGAGTGAACTTAATTACTAATTGGTATCGTAGAATTTGCCCACAGTATCCGCACCGGAATGTGACTGGTTGATATTTCATCTGGCCTGGTATATGTCCGTCGTCCCGCGGGTGCCCTTGGAGATGTCGATCTGGGAACAATTCAGCCAAGGTGGACAGAGAGCGACAGAATCCGAGTCCTGACCTCCGTCGACTCCCGTGTCAAATGATATCCGATCGAGGATATTGCGGCGACCGTCCGAGCATCTCAACACCTCAACTCCTCGGCGCTACCTGTAGTCATGTTAAATACTAAATATTCAATCGCGGCCAAGAACTCAATTGTTCCAACGTGATAACCCCCAACAGCCTGATGAACCGGTATTCATGATTCTATACATCACATCCGCATCCGACACTTCCGGGTCCCGTGAAAAGAGTATATTAATAGTCGTCAATTTCTTGGAAGAATTTTACGCACCTCGGAGAAACCTTCCACTCTAGATCTTGAATGGGTCCTGAGAAATCTCCTCATGTTCACAACAGAAGCCTCCTTTGTGCACGTTGATGTTCTCGCGGCTGAAGTGAAATCAGAGACCATTCAGACGAGGATACATATTCTACTCACCTACTTTATATTGCTCGCAGCCGCCGTAGAATGCCAAACAATGAAGAAAAAAACCAAAAATACTTGACCCAGACTCGACCTCAAGAAGATCGCAAGGATCCCTACGTTCCAGCTTCCTCAGGACACCAAGCAGGCAAGCGGTAAAGAGAACGATTGCAAAGACCAAGTCGTCAAAGAGTCAAAGAAGTTGGAACCAAGGTTGTTGTCCAGAGACAACTTGGCTGATGCGATCTCACAAGAACAGGTCCAGACATATCCAAACACGGGGATTACCCGTCGCGGGATGTATCGAGGGGTGATCTCAAGCGAGTCGAGGAGTGAATGCGACAACAATGAAGAGATTGAATACTAAAGCGAAGATTTCGGATCGAATGTAAGGCGCAACAACAAGGATAAGAATAACGTGCCAGCGAGCGAGCAGAGGCGTTATGAAGAGATGAGGATATCCGCATCGGCGTATTTAGGGAAGGAAAATAAGGGCAAAGAGAAGACGGAAGGAATGCGAATTCGTCAGTGATGTGTTGGAGCGAAACGTTGCCAGATGCCAGACGACTCACTACACTTAACGGTCAACAGTCATCGGATACAAGCTGCGATTCTCGAGATTGCCCACGAGTTGCAGGTTCAGATTTGTAGAATTCCAGAGTTCGAGATTTCGAGTCAGAGCCCCGAGATCTAGATTCAAACGTGCGAGGAGCGAGCGAGGGGCTGAGCGGAGCGAGTTCCGAGAATGTGAACGGGCCCGAGACTCGAGCATGCGAGGTGCGAGCGTCTTCAAGGTACTGTAATGAGAATTGAGAGTGCAGGACACTGTGACCGGTTGCTGACTACCCTAGAGACGGCCTTAGTGATGTAAAATGCGGCAGGATGCGGGCCGTCGAGACTTGGAAAGCCGCGAGACACCAGAAATCAGACTGAGAAAGCGGCAGCACAGCTGCTATTTGTTGTTACTCTGACCAGGAAAATCAATAGGCAGTAAGTCACTCATAGGTCGCACAAACTACCATTACTCTATGATGTGATGAAAGTAGGCTTTTTTCTCCGGGGAAGGATTAATCATATTATACCAAGTTGTAGAGGAGCAACGGTCACGGTAACGGGCCGCCCGTTGCGTCGCCTTTTCCTGGGTGGTCACGGTAACGACGAGGTTGGTTGCTTGAAAAAATCGTGACAAAATGAAATAAAATTCTTAAGTTTTCTTCAAGACCTGCTGAAGCGGCAGGAATGACGGGAAACCCTTGGTAGGTTTGTGGAACAGATTATCCACACTCAAACACCTTTAACTCTGCTGGAGTCCCCTTGGTAATGCAAGGGAAATTATCTGGTGGTTGCGTCTTCATGCAACGATAACGCTCACGGTACTGCCGGTTGCCTCAAAAACAGGCAACAGCTCTGTCACGGTCCTTGGGCGTTGCTCCCCTGCAACATGGTACATTATGTCCTTTCACAGCAAAATGAACTCACCGGTCAAATCAGGCCACCGCGGTAATGGACGCAGTGTGACAAGACATACGACTGTGAACCCACATCACGCAATTCCGGCCAACAATGTTGCCGAGAAATGACGTGATGGGACAGCCGACCCGAACCCCACTTGCCGTGACCAGTCCCACTGTGTCAATGGGGAGGAGTGGGACTGGGCGAGTCCCACCCACTGAGATCATATACTGTAGCATTTTATTCAGTTCGTACGTCACGCGTCACAGGGCTTCAAAAATACGAAAATTTTCGTACGTGTCACGGGTCACTGGGGTCGAGCACGAAACCCGCCAGAATGTCACGAAATCGCTGAAAATCACCCAAAAAATCGAAATTTCGGCTTACCGGTTGCGCGCACCTGTTTTCCTGGCCACGACGTGCCGTTTTGGGCACAGGGGCTCATCGGGGGTTCCGATTTCAGCGGTTTGGACAATTCTAAGCATTTTTACAGTATCCACTCTTGTACATGCTATTTAGGATTTTCTTGGCGCTTTCCAACGAAAGCACGAAATTTTGGGGATGTCACGGTCTCCTGAGGCCAAGTACGAAAACTGACTTTTGTACTTTTGGGTCACAGGTCACAGGCCGGTACGAACTCAATAAAATGCTACAGTATATTCATCTGAACGCGATGATGCCGAACCCATCGTGTTCGCTGTTTGAGGCGTCGTCCACATGTGAGGACATAGGGTGGGATATTTGTCCTATGCACTGCGGCAATCAAAAAATATTACCGGAGGAAAAAGGGCCTAGAACTATCATGTTCAATTTACGGCCAAACTATTACCAGAGATAAGATAGCAGCGACAGCCTGGATATTACCTGTCAGATCTCTTCAGGTAATAGGCTGGCTGTTTCCCGAGGTAAAAGTCGAACTTTTACATAACAAAGGAAAGAACAAAGGAAAGTAAAAGTCAGAATTTTACCTCGGCAAACAGCCGGACTATTACCGGAGGAGATGCAACAGGTAATATCCAGGCTATCACCGATATCTTATCTCAGGTAATATTTGGGCCATAAATCGAACATAATAGTTCTGGGCTCTTTTTCCTCTGGTCATATATTTTGATCGCCGCAGTGATGAAGAAAGAGGTGCGGCAAATTTTATCTTCCCTCTCACGTGCTCAAGTGATCCGGCATACCCTGAATGATATCTGTCGTGTTTCACAAAAAGACGTGTGACACACACCGTACACGCGGTAGACCACTAAGCTCCGCCAGAGGATGGGCTAGAGTCCGTATTATGATTTGGCCCAGAGAAATTGAAATTATAGCATCGACGTGGTTCTTCGACTGCTGTTGCGGGGATGTTGGTGACATGAAGAAAGAGGTACGGCAATTTTTTCTTCCCTCTCGCGTGCTCAAGTGATCCGGCATACCCTAAATGATATCTGTTGTGATTTGGCAAGCGGTTACAAGCCCGCACTTGTCAACTGAACTCCGCAAGCGGAGTAGGAGTAGGAGTACGGAGACGGAGCCCGATGGAGTCGGAGTACGGAGTCCGCGCCTTACGTTAAGTCAACGGAGTCAGGAACTCAGCAGAGTAACCCAAATGGAGCTGCGGAGTACGGTAGGTAGGTAGGTAGTATTACACGGCACGGTCCTGCTCAGGAACGCCGGTTTCCAGGAAGTATCCCGGTGTACACGCACTAAGTATTTACACCTTCGTCCCTGGACCCCCTTGCACCCCTCTAGCCGAGCTCACGGTCGAGTAGAGTCTTGGAATCCTTCTCGCCGCGGTAGAACTAGACAACTGCAAAGAAGCAAAAAACGGTTAGCACATCAACTTGGGTAAGCCCTCTCGCTCAAGCAACTAAATGGAACACCAAACAACGTGAAATACCTGTGGAACATCAGACACAACCCTGAACTTTGTGTACTTATTGTGCGGGTAATACTTGACATGAATATGGAGGAATGATTGTTTCTCCATTTTTCAAGTCTCCGCCGAATCAAGTTCGCAGGAAGTACCGAAGTTGATTTACGTCCGTGAGGAAACACGTTGGCAGTGCAACAAATTGTGCTTCTTGAACAAGTCAATATCACCCTTGCAACCATACCAGCATAGGTAATGGCATCCCCGAGATACCTTTGGTTATTCCAGTCGAGACGAGCATGATTAATCATTTTCGTTGTTTCGGCAGTGGAAATATACCAAATCGTGATCCTCGGGGGGCAGGCAAATAACTTGTGGAGGTATCCCAGTCTTTGTGAAATGTAACATGGAGCAACAATGGCAAAAATGATGACTCGAGAGGTGGAGAACCCGAATTTCGAATGGCCGCTGGATGTCTAGCGAAATGTCGCTTGTATGGGATGCCGCAAGCCACGTAAGATTTCAGGTTATAAATCCATTAAGCCTTCAAGTTCCATTTGCTGCATCCACATTAGTGGGGGTGCGTGCTCGGACTGCATAGCAGTGCAAGAATAAGTTCACTGTTTGGGCGTGACTTCGTGACTCAGACGAATGGGGAAGTGGCAGTGTGGTGACTAAGCCAGACGAAAAAAAAGGAAGGCACCCGAGAGCGTAGGACGGCAGCGACGACGAGCAACAAGGCTTGGTCGATTGAGAGTGCTATCCATTCAAGGTGCCTATACATACAATATGGGGTGCAGTGGAATGGGGTGAAAGGGCTCAAAATGAGCTGGATGCGTCAACAACAAAGTGGATGTCTTTTTTAGAAAAAAAACTTTTGTCCTAGACATCTGTCCACATGGGAAGGGCATGGCTAGGCTGCTCTGAGGACTACTGTGGCACATTTGGCAGACAGAGTGACTCGGAGGGCTAACGGCCAACTTCGACGGAGTACGGAGAAGGAGTTCACACGATGGAGTCCATTTATGTTATGACACCTTATGGTTCACGTTTCCTTGGACAGCCTTTTACTAAGTACATATTACACATGTTTCTGTATATAAGGACTCGAGCTGTACTCGAATAAATCAGTTCGATTCCCCCCCAATTTAATTGTCCTCACCAGGCGCCTCCTTCCCCTCTGCGCCACCATTCCTCTCAACAGGTTATGGGCCCCGGTCCAGACACCGACTACACTTTCATGTCTTCTTCAAACAATGGATACAATCTCTACCACGTCGCCAAACTCAAGGACGACGGAGGTAACTGGCTAGCCTACAAAGGCCGCACAGTACATGTTATAAAGGCACGTAATCTGCATCGCCACTTGTTGGGAACGGCGCGCAAGCCGTACGAATATAGGCCCAAGGATTTGAATACTCCAGGCAGCCCTCTTTTGCTAGAGGACAGGACCACGGTGGCTACCCCGAAACAGATCAAAGAAAATGAAAAGGAGTTGGATGCTTATGATCAAAAGGAGGCACAAGTCATTCAGCAGATCATCAGCACAGTCAACGACCGTATACTGTTGCTCATCGAAGAGCTGGATTCGCCAACTGCTGTCCAAGTTTGGAAGCTGGTATGTGGCGAGTACGAGTCGAAGAGCGAGTTGGTTGTAGCCGACCACCGTCGACGTCTCCAAGACATGCGCTGTGAAGAAAAGGGCGATGTTATCGCCCATCTTACGGCCATGCGAAAGGCGCGCGAGGAACTCGCATCGCTTGGTGCCAAAGTCAAGGACACCGACTTTGTCGCCATAATTCAAGGCTCCATGCCGGAGTCCTACCATTCTGTTCTATCAACCATTATCACCACTTCCCATATCGCCAAGGTTGAAATAACCCCTGGGATACTCATCGCGCACATCACGGAGGAAGCGGAGCATCGCAACCTTCAGAAAAACAAACATCAATCCAACCTTGAAGAAAATTCTGCCTACTATTCGGGAACCAGAGCCAGAGAGCCAGGGTCGAAGAAGAATTGGGATGGATCCGGAGGTCTGGGTGCCAGGCCCCGCGGAGAAGGAAACAAGAGAATGGAATGTTTCAACTGTGGCATTAATGGCCATATGAAGTCGCAATGCTGGAAGCCAAGTGGAGGAAAGGAAGGACAGGGACCAAGGCAGGGAGGAAAGAGGAGACCACAGCATGCTCACCTCGCAACCAGCGATAACGTTGCCTTCCTCCTGTCTGGAAATGCTTTTGCAGCCAATAACTCGAAGGGTGATCAGATGATTGACTCCGCTGCAACGTTGCATTTCTGCCCAGACCGAGCCAAGTTCAAGACCTATACGCCAATTAAACCGATCCCAATTTACGCTGCGGACGGACGTACATTCGAGGCGATAGGCAGGGGAGATGTTCAAACTGAACTACCAAATGGGAGAAATTCAACCAAGGCCACTTTACGGGATGCACTTTACGCACCATCAATGGCTTTCACTCTCATCTCGGCCAGTCGACTCGATCGTGCAGGATATAGCCTCACAATAGGAAATGGGAGCTGTACCATTAAATTGCCAAATCAACAAGTGATTGGCAGAGTTCCAATGTCCAGAGGATTATATAAAATCCCCGCGCAAAATTCAGCAGAGGCCGAGAGCGCCAATACATCCGGTGAAACCAAAGCAAAGACCGAGGAGGTGAACGAGTCTGGAGGATTACCTGGGAAGGCTGCCCCAGCCGGTGAAAGCAAAGCGATGGCCGTGGAGGCGAACACGTCCGGAGGAAAGGAAGCCAAGTTTACGTCCGGTGAAAACAAAGGGAAGGCCACGTCGGCGAACCCGTCCGGAGGAAATCCCAATAAAGCTGTGGAAGCTTTAGGATCTGCGAAGGCTGTCGAGACAGCGCACGCAACCAAGACGAAATTCACGCTCTCCAAGCTTCATCGTTGCTTAGGCCACATATCACCGGCAGCTGCTCGGGATATTGTCAGGCTAGGGATGGTCGAGGGAATCGACTTGGATATGCACTCGAAGGCCGAATTTTGCGAGCCATGTGCAAGAGCTAAAGCAGTGAGGCTGCCGTTCCCGAAGCAGAGCAAAACCAGATCAACGCGCTATGGACAACGCGTATTTTCCGATGTCTGGGGACCTGCTCAGGTTGAAACAATAGGAGGAAATGAATACTACGTGACTTTCACGGACAACGCAAAACGTGAAACCAAGTTGTATATTATCACCAAGAAGAGTGATGCTTTTGACTCCTACCTCGAGTATGAAGCTTGGGTTTTCCAACACCGAGGTGGAGCAAAGATTGGCATCCTCGAGACTGGTCCAAGTCTAGGAGGAGCCACAATTGGGACCTTCGATACTGATCGAGGGGGAGAATATCTGTCGAAGAAATTTACTCGACATTTGAAGGCGAAAGGAACAGTGCGACGTTTGAACGTGCATGACTCGCCTCGACGGGGGGGAGTAGCGGAACGTCTTAACCGAACTCTTCTTGAACACTCGCGTGCAATGTTAATTGCGGCGGGACTTCCCAAATTTTTATGGGGAGAAGCGGTCACACATGCCACATGGTTGAAAAATAGAGTTTCAACCAGAGCTCTCATCAAGACCACGCCATACGAAGCGGCTACAGGTGAGAAACCCGATTTATCTGACATCCACGAGTTTGGATGCAAGGCTTGGGTTCGTCAAGAGAACACCAAGAAGCTCAACGATAGAGCATTGGAGGGCAAATATGTTGGTTATGACGAAAGCAAAAGATATAGGATCTACTGGCCCAAAAAAAGGGAGGTCACAGTGGAACAGAATGTCAAATTCAATCCAGGCGATATCCAGTCCGAGGGGGAGAAGGTTGATGATGCGATTATCGTCCAGGATATCGCTGCAGACCAGTGATAAGCCGGAAAATGGAACACTAGTGAAATAGGCGCAATTTTGCGATTTTACTATGTTCTACGCACATCTAAGGGGTAACATGAGTCCCGAATGGTTATCCATAGGCTTAACCCACGAAGGACCATAGCGAGTCCGTCCGAGAGGATGACTGACCAGAAACATGAATACTGGTTTAGCTCCTTAAACCAACGGATGTATTATACACTAGTCGATCCTTGGGATTTAGACTACAGTGGGGCCTACAAGGCAGGGAATTAGAATAACATCCACTCTGAGGGCTCGTACCAAAGAGATGGCTATGTTAAACCAATTGTTGTGGTGACTTTGCATAGTTGACGCGGCGCGACGAGTCATGTGATGAGGTCGGCTCGGAACGGATTAACCGGCAATGGTTAATCCGGTCAATTACTAAACCGATCAATGTTACCAACCCAAAATGGGGTTCCTAATTAAGATCGGTAGAGTATATGATATAACTCGGCAACCACTTGGCAGATTAGGACGGTTGGAGGCTCTATCGAAAGCTAGAGTCCTACGCTCTCTGAATCTGAAGGTCCTGTTCGGGGGACACCAAAGACGCGTTTTAACCAATAATCCAAAGTTAACATGCGGTGGATTAAAGGTTGGCATGCAACGATCGGAAACATAGGGGTAGATCAGTAGATCCTATACATAACGCGGACACATGCATACCTGACTAAGCTACCAGAACTAACACATGTATACCCGGTAGTGTAATCACCATAGTGTAAGAGTTTTAGTGTACAGTATATAAGGAGGACGGGTTTTAGTGGTACAGCACTGAATCGGGAGTCCCTGCTGGAGCCAGTGCCTAAATGGTATCTGTCTCGTCTCAGGTCGTCCAAGTTTGGGGCTTGCTTCTTAAACCAATACTCTTAGAGTTTGTGTTTTAAGTTTCAAGTTTATAAAGAGTTGATTGTTGCCTTTGGATTAACGTCCACTGTTGGATTTGAGTTTGGGATTGTCGGAATATTGGTCTTGTCAGAGCTATTGGTCTTGTCAGAGTTATTGGTCTTGTCAGAGTCATTGGGATTGTTGGATTATTGGCTACCAGAACCAGTGTTGTTCTGTGTGCAAAGCTGAGAAGCTTGTATCTAAAAACTACTTGTAGAAAAGAGCATTCTTACCCAAGAATCTTAATTCTGCTAGTTTGCGCACTTTGGGGAAAAGCTCGGTTTAGAGTAATCCACAAAGCTACCAGCAACAGGAAAACTTAAACAGTGTTCCTTGGACCTTTCTAGAAAGTGTCCTAAAGACTTGTAACTCGTCGGACATCATCTAGACGTTCAACAAGGAGGAAAGGAGACGTGTTCAGTTGATAGTTGTGGTCTAATACATTATTCTATGGAATAAGTGTATTACTGCATTCTGTCTGTTGGGTTTGAGCTTACTAGTATACCTGTCGTAGATACCGAGCAACCCTTTCACCAGGCAGACCCCTCAAAAATTCCACAAGTGCAAGAAGCACCTGCTTTCCAACCAGAACAACAACCCTCTGATACTGGCGAGGACGACGAAGATCCAGTCCTGCCAAGACAATAGCCACGACGCGACGGATTAATCGAACCGGAGCCAAATACAGGCAGAGGTCACCGTGAGCACAAGGCTACAAATTATGCGGACTTGCACCATGGACAGGCAAGCGCAAGCGCTGCAGTAGAAGAACAGCAACAGCATCCAGAAATCGAATTTGCGATAGCCAGTTGCGGATCTCCTGGCGCAGAGCCTCGAATGGCTCAGGAAGCACTCAATAGCCCGCAGAGTAACGCATGGGCTGAAGCTATGGAGGAGGAAATCAATCAGCTTGAGAAGGCGAATGCATGGGAGATTGTTAAACCCCCACCGAATGCGAACGTCTTGCGGTCCCGCTATGTGTTCCGCACCAAGCATGACAGCAACAACGAAATTAATCGCTACCGAGCGCGATTTGTTGCCAAAGGAAATACGCAAGTCTACGGTATCGATTACACCGAGACTTTTGCGCCTGTCATCAAATTATCCACGCTCCAAGTTATATTGGCTTTGGCTGCACAGCGCGACTCCGAGATACATCATATGGACGTCAAAAGTGCTTACCTCAATACGGAGATCAAAGAGACAGTATATGTCCAACCTCCGCATGGATATTTGGAGGCCAAAGAAAATTACCAGCACCTCAAGAAGGAGGAACTTCGCTCGTTCATTTTGCTACTGAAGAAAGCATTATACGGAACGAAGCAGGGCGCACGCGGATGGTACAAGAAACTTGCGGAAGTCATGAAGGCTTTTGGATTCCGCATATGCAGCTCGGATCAAGCTGTGTTCATTAAAGGAACAGGAAACGAGACCAGCATCGTCGCAGCAGCAGTTGACGACTTGACCATTGTGGCGAACACAGTGGGTGAAATTAACGAGATCAAGGACCACCTCCGTTCGAATTTTGGAATGACGGACTTGGGTGAAGTCTCGTGGTTACTGGGACTCGACATCCAGCGCGACCGCACCGCACGCACAATTTCCATAGGACAGCAAGCCTTTATTGATACTATCTTGGCGCGGTTTAATCTCACAAACACGCGGCCACTCTCGACGCCTATGGAGCCTGGTACAATTTTGGTGAAAGAACAATCACCAACTACAGAAGAAGAAATTGAAGACATGAAGGAAGTCCCTTACCTCGAAGGACTGGGATCCCTCATGTATGTTTGCCAAGGGACGCGATTCGACATATCCCTTCCAGTGTCACTTTGTTCGCGATTCATGCACAACTCAGGACGTGTGCATTGGGAAGCTGTTAAACGAATTTTCCGTTACCTGAAAGGAACGAGAAACCTACGGCTTTACCTTGGTGGAGTGAAAGCACCACTCCACGGGTATTCAGATGCGGACCACGCCTCACAAAAGGACCGGCATTCAATATCTGGTTATGCCTTTATGATTGGAGGTTGTGTCTCTGCCAGCTCGAAGCGGCAGCCTATTATCGCACTATCCAGCACGGAAGCAGAATATATTGCGATGATCCACGCAGCGAAGGAAGCGCTATGGATGCGCGCACTCATCGGCGAATTGAACGAGCCGTTCAATTCCGCGACACCACTCCACTGTGACAATCAGTCTGCGACAGCATTGTCCAAAGACAACCAATTCCACGCGAGGACCAAGCACATCGATTTGCGCTATCACTACATTCGGGAGACAATTGAAAATGAAGAAATCTCTGTCCCCTATTGCCCCACTGAAGAAATGACGGCGGACATATTTACCAAGGCACTACCCAAGGCGAAGCTGGAATATTTCGTTGGCAAGCTTGGGCTACGTTACGCTTGAGGGGGAGTGTTGTGATTTGGCAAGCGGTTACAAGCCCGCACTTGTCAACTGAACTCCGCAAGCGGAGTAGGAGTAGGAGTACGGAGACGGAGCCCGATGGAGTCGGAGTACGGAGTCCGCGACTTACGTTAAGTCAACGGAGTCGGGTACTCAGCGGAGTAACCCAGATGGAGCTGCGGAGTACGGAGTACGGAGAAGGAGTTCACATGATGGAGTCCATTTATGTTATGACACCTTATGGTTCACGTTTCCTTGGACAGCCTTTTACTAAGTACATATTACACATGTTTCTGTATATAAGGACTCGAGCTGTACTCGAATAAATCAGTTCGATTCCCCCCCAATTTAATCGTCCTCACCAGGCGCCTCCTTCCCCTCTGCGCCACCATTCCTCTCAACAATATCTGTCGTGTTTCACAAAAAGGTGTCGTGGATTCAAAAAATGTGCTGTGCATTTAAACCGCGGCGGTGCTTGTGACACGCTCGCGTTAATTTTCTCTGTTTTCGTTGGGTGTGCACGTTTTGGTGTATATAAACGGGGTAAGAGCCCTGAGGAGTTCTACTAGGGCAAGAATAGAAGGCAGTGATATTCATCTTCTTGGAGTGAAACCGAATCAGAACGCAGTAGCGTTCCCTCATAATTTGCATTCTCATAGGTACAATATTGTTGCGCTCCGGGATCGTGCTATATCAGAGCTGCTGCAACGATTTTAGCCGTGACTTTATGTGTAATCTTTCAGATTGGTAGAGCTGGGGGTCACTCAGTGCTGGGTTGAAAATTATTTGGCAGATGTAATCGGACATGTTTTGAACATGGGAGTTTCAACCCAGCACTAGTGTAAATGCTCACAGTTGACACCGTTAGTTCAAGTTCACCGAAATATATTCAGGCCCGTGCATCGAGTCACCAACAACAAGTTTCAAGTGCATACAAATCTATATATCTCAATGAGCCTATGCTCACAGCAACTATTTCTGGATAACCTGAAGCACGGTTATCTTTCATTAAAGTGGATCAGCAGCGACAAACCTCTACTCTGTAACCACGAGGCAGTTCGATGGCTCAGCGACTGCAACAGGTCCAGGAGGACAGAACTCTGTTCCCACAACAAGAGCACCGGAATTCTATCATTCGGATGAGAATCAATCGCGAAGAAAAGCGGCATACGAACATCGTAGAAGCATTTGGTGATGAACCCGTTTTGTGCAAGGTTACCAAAACTAATGAAACCTTTGAACACCTTCATCGAGAAGCACAATAGAAAGAATCTACCCGCAGAACTTGGCAGGTGGCGTCAACCCATAGCCCAAAACGGGCAGCAATAAGGTACGAGCGAGACGCAAAAACGTCACCACCCGAGAAGGATATCGACTGCGGGATGCAGTCCTGACTCCCGAGAGTATTCGGTGTTCATTGGATTTGGATACTTGGAAGGGCGTCGACCACCATATCCGTCGCTCACACAGCTTGTGGATAAACGACTCGGTAGCTTCATTGGGTCGAAAGCAAACCGAAAACCGTCGATTAAAACATACCCTCTTACCCGTTCCTTCCGGAGGCAGCTAAGGCCATTAAGTCGTGATTATCATGGCTCAAGGAGCAAAACATAGCTCCAGGCTGTTTTAGATCGCTGGGAGGACTAGAATTCGGTAGCAACTGTTGGCCGCGAGTCGATGTGCGAACGGCGCGCCAAAAGGTTACGCCCAGATGAGTGGAAATACGACAGTGGAGGGTGTCTTATATGGAATATCATCGGGGTGGTGTAGTAACGGAATTGATCTCAATCATCAAACGGATAGTCCCACAACCTCCTCGGATTGTCGACCCAGATCTTCCGCATCAAACCCTCATCGCCCTCGCACCACTTCACGCACTCCGCAATGAACTTCGGTATATCCGGCGTCAAAAACTCCTGCGTCGCCTTCGGGTCTCCACCCGGATTATGCTCCGGCCCCGCCGTATGCGGCCAGTCGCTCGCCCACACAATCTGGTCCGGCACCATTTTCAACAGCTTCTTGATGTGCTCTTCGAGGCCTGGCACACCCTCGAGCCGGTACAGCCCACTCAACTTGATATACGCGTTCTTGTTCTGCGCGAGGACGGCGTAGAGCTCCTCGCACCCGGGCTGCGCCGCTGCGGGCGTCTCGCCTACCTCGGGGTGCCCGAGGTGGTCAAAGACCACTTTGACACTGAGCTCGGGGACGACGGGCGCGATGGAGGCATACTGGTCCATCGAGACGAACAATTGGATCACCCAATCCAGTTGCCGTAGGCGCTCAGCATACTCGCGGAGCAGCTTTGGCCATTCCTCTATGCCAAGCGATTGCGAGCGGGTCCTAAGATTCAGCCTCACGCCGCGAAAGCCGACGGCGTGCAGCTCGTCCAGCTCTGCATCTGTGATAGTGTGGGGGTCGATGCAGGCGATGCCACGCGCCCTGCCGTTGAGCCGTTTTAAGGCATCGATGCTGCAGCGGTTATCGGTGCCGTAGATGGACATGGCGATGATGCAGATGTGGTCTATGCCGATGAAGCGCTCGAAGGCGAGACAAGTGTCCAGATCTGCCTTGTTCGGCGTAAACGGAGCGTCGTCTGCAAGCGGCCACCGCTCCTGGATTCGTGTAAGTATGGATATATACACAGGCAATGGCATGGGTGGTACAGACCAAGATTTTAAAAACTCTGATTAATATTCTAAGTAGCCTCATACACAGATCATGACATCCCAATTTGGGAACCGTGTCATGAAGGTCTCTATCGCAGACGACTTGTCCTCCTGGAAAGCCTTTCCGTGTTGTCTCGGCGGGAAACCAGACTGGTCGGAGTTTTTAAAAATAGTACAAAGCCGTCACCTGAGCCTCTGCACTGAGTATCTTTTGAAACTGTCGCTGTCAATCGCGGAGATCGCACCGGAAGGTCTGGGTTACCGAAATAGCTTTCCGCAATGTATTCCGCTTCCGCATTCTCACTAGCCATTGTGCGGCATGCCGTTCCGGGGATAATGATCAAGCACCCAGGCCACGCAACAGCGCCCATGCGCCCACTGGCAACTCTCTTGAATTTGAATATTCTTCTCTGCAGCCTATCTGTGACCTTGGTCCTCAATGTAAACATACAACCTCCGTATTCTCTGCCATCTTCAGCCAATCCACCATGGGCGTCAAGCAGAACCTCAAGGTCTGGGATAACACCGCTACCTACTATCTTGACAAGAGCGGCGTCACCGTCACGCGCAAGATCCCACGCGAGCTGCCGCCTGCCCTATGGAAGCTCCTCGGCCTGCCCATCCGGCGTAGCTGGGTCTTCTGGTTCGTCGGGCTGGTGGCATGGATAGCTGATGGCTATGACTTCAACGCCATGAACCTCGTCGCCACCAACATTGCCGCGCAGTACAATGTCGGCCCCACGCACGTCACCCTCTCCGTTACGCTGACTCTCCTCTTCCGTGCCCTAGGCGCCACCATCTTCGGCCTCGCGAGCGACATGTATGGCCGGAAGTGGGTCATGACCGTTAACATGTGGATCCTCGCCGCGCTGCAGGTCGCGACCGCGTACGTCACCTCCTTTAGAGGCTTCATTGGGGTCCGCGCAGTCTTCGGTATCGCCATGGGCGGCGTCTGGGGCCTTTCGGCGGCGATGGCCCTCGAGAACATGCCTATCGAGGCAAGGGGTATTCTTGGAGGCCTCCTGCAGAACGGACGGATGGGCTACATCCTCGCCGCCATGGTCAACATCGTTGCTGTACCGGCGACCGACCAGGGCTATAAGATGATCTTCTTCGTCGGCCCCGGCTACACCGCGCTTATCTCCGTATCTGTTGACTCTGTTCGATAGAGGGATTGCATTCACAGCTGAGTTCAACGGACGTCAATATTCCACGCTCAATGAAGCTCAATAAAGTTTAATAGCTGCGAGCCAAACTTTTCAGCACATTCATCGACCTCTCCCTTGCACGCGAATGGTAAACCTCAATACTTGCTCCACAACCTCGGAACCACCAAAAAACGGGACACAGTCATAAGAACCGTCCCAACGAGCAGCATTCCACCTATCCCATCATTGATTTACACTGAAGGATCCCGGCGCATTTATTCACTCACCGCCGAAATACCCAACTGCAGCGTAGCCGAGCTGTGTGTCATTCAACAGGCCTCCAAGGGGTGGCCCGCACAGGGTGCCGAAACCGAGGAATGTGCTGAGGATGCCGATGCGGAGACCGAGGTCTGAGGGGCTGCCCATCGCTGCCGCGGGGACTTGAGTGAGGGGTGAGTAGGAGGCGTTGGTGAAGCTGTAACGGGGAAGATATTCAAGAGCATGTCAAGTCAATCGGAATCCACGGCGGATTAGTATTAAATTGGCGCGCACCCGTAGAAAACGGAAAGCACAGTGAGCGACGCGACGGAGCGGCAGTGGGGCCAGATTATCGTGAGCGCTGCCACGAATACGCCCACAATGATCATAACATTCATGGCGCCTGAAAGAAAATCAACATCAGCCTAATTTAAAAGCTCGCCATACTCCAGGTTGAGGTGAGACCCACCGAAACGATCGCCCAGTAAGCCAAACAGAATACGACCCGCGCTCGTACTCCCGTTGATGATTGCTACAAGGTAGAACGCAAAGTTGCGCGAGATACCGGCTGAGACGGCACTGCTGCTGATGTAGGTGGGGACTGGAGATTTTACAGTAAAGATCGGTCCTTGGTTGAATCATGAGTTGAGGAGAGGAGCGAGACGCACCAATCAAAAAAAGTAGAGTTGCGGAATACGCTCCAGTTGAAGATGCGGCCGGCGGGTTTGATGGGGGTAGACGGCGCGCGACACACTGCAGTTACGACACGCGTGAGTAACTTGGATTCTCAGGTACGCAGAAGTACAGAAAAAACGAACCATGTTCGCGACGGCCAGCGTAAAGGTTAACATGAACCCGATGATGCGCAGTGTCCACGCAAATCTATAGTACCGTACAAGGGATGTGAGTCGTGCAAAGACCAGTACGACTGGGAAGCGACTTACCCGATGACCTCAAGCAGTCGCCGCACGACAATGGGGATGATGGTCCCGCTTAATGCTGAGTCGCACGTCATTACGCCCAGCGCAAAGGCCCGCCGGCGTTTCCACCAGTGACAGACAACTGCGATAGTCGGTGGGATGACCAGCGCACATCCGAGCTGCGAATCGAAAGAAATCTAGCTAAGTGAATTGCATCTCGATATACAGTGAGCACATACCCCGGTAGCGAGGCCTTGACAGAGGAGGAAGTCTGTGAAGGTCCGACAGAGTGGAACAAGGAACGTCGCCAGCACGATAAGCACGCTTCCGGCAGCGAAAGGGATACGGAACAGGCCGATGTCGAACAGCCGTCCGACGATGAGCCGGGAAGAAAGATGATGCTGTGCTACTAGTCTTGAGTGCGGGTGTGTGCGCGCTGAGAAAGGCTCACATGCCTGGAGGGATCCAATCCAGGCGCTGGTTCTGTCAGTAAAAATAGAACGGAGAGCGATAAGGGGAGACATACATTTCGGACGGCGACGAGCCCCGCAATATTGTTTGCTGGTAGTATGCCTGGAAGACCTGCAAGGGCCGACATGAACATCATACTTATCGTCCCATAAATCAGACGACTTACGCCCCAGGAAGTGACGTAGCCCCACCTTCAATTTGACATTCAAACCTTCAGTTATTTGCGGAATTAAGAGGCGAGGGGATACGGACGTCGAGAAAAAGATGCAGAAACCCTGAAGAGAGTTTAATGGTTAGGTTGCAAAGGAGATGGGGCAGGGACAGACAAACCCCGAATAGAACTAGCCAAGCGCGGAACCCGCCGTCCGGAAAATCATCGAGCGTCTCCTCCGTCGGTAGGCACGGTAAGACTTGGAGAAGCTCCTCAGGTTTCTTGGAGTCGTCGTCGCAGGCGGAGATCCCGATCTCCGATTTTTCAGAGTCGTTGATTCTGTTGCGTGTGGGGGAGTCCATGGTGAGTCGGGGCGGAACGGCAGTCCTGGACGACCTGCTAGATATTCTGATAACGGCGTTCTAAGAAAGTACTATTGTGTCAGATGCTACCGGATTCTGAGAGGACTTTCACATCCGAAGACCAAAACGCTACAGCACCGGGAGTTAGCATTTATAGCGCTTTATCCGTCGTCTCCGACTGGTCAAGAGCGGCATAGAACCAGCGGATGTTTGCCGTTAACGCATTCTAGAATATTAAGAACCGGCTCGTATATGCTAAGGTCTCCTCAAGAGTCGATTTTCAAGGACTTTTAGAGTGCCATTGACTCTGCGATTTCTTGGCGTTTTTTCGGTCACCGGCCGTTGGGCTGGCCAAGGATTGCGAAGATGGTGCCACAGCACCACCTTTAGGTTGTGGGGCTGAGAAAGGGCACAGTGACAGGGAACCAGAAGGAAGAAGCAGAGGCACCGTGATGGCAGACGGCAAATGGAGCCTTGAATCGGCCGAACTACCGATTGGCTTTCGCACGGCCTAGGTTTACGTGGGCAGTTCAGTTGCCTTTGCTCTTGTGACTCTCCTCGAAGTGCTGGATTACGTGCCGTTGCCGGATTTATCTGGACAACAATACCCGAAGATATTACTTTGTGGAGTCTCAGGCTAGACAGTATAAACGGGCTTTGGGAAGCTTGCCTTTCGGTTTCGTCCATCACCCCACCCACCATGCATCTACGTAAATTTTTCGGACTTTTGATCTTCATGTTCTGGCTTGCGTGGAGAAAGGTTCATTATCTCTGATGAGACTTGGGTGTGTTCCACTGCAGACCTGGCGCTTCGAGCCCAGTCGACATTCACCCTAAGGCTGTCGCCGACTGCGGTCGTCAAAGTAGCTATCAGTCATGTTCGTGTTCAGCCACGTTCATGTTCAATGGAACAATGATGTCTTTCGGCCTATGAGCAACAACGCTATCCCCAGATTAAGCTACACTAGCAGTCTGCCCCTGCCATGCTACGACTTCAAACAAAAACATCCTGAATCAACTTGAACAGATCATCCTGAGACCAATTTACTAACGATGAAGACTCAGACACCGCTCGTCGCGACTCCTCCCGGCCTCATGGACAGTCACCATATTCTTTTGCAGGTTACCCTCCCAAGGCAAAGCTACAATACTGTATGCTTGCTTTATGCCATCTACAGAGCAATTTCTGCACCGGAATCTGACTGCACTGTGCGAGCTAGAGTAGATCACTCCTGTGCCTCCCAGATTTTGCTTTGCCGAGGAAGCTGCCGATCGCTGTATCAAGCAGCCAGAAAATTTAATCTGACTGAACCAGACCATCATAAATGCCTTGATGAATTTACCTGGGCTCTACATTTGACTCTTTTAAATTCATAGAACCAATCATGCAAATAAACACCAAATTTCGACCGGCTGGGTCTGCTATTTCTCTGGCTATGAGTTTCTGTGGGTTTACAAACCGACCATTGATACAGAGTCAAGTATTCAGAAACGTTGGTTATCTGTCCCTGGAACGTAGCAGCATCCAGAGTGCCCTACGAAATTCTCTTACCCTTTTTGAACACTTCAACTGACGTCTAACCGGTTTGTTAGGTGTTCTGTGAAGCAACAGAGGGACTGAATCCATGGAAGAGTGTAACTATTAACTCTCTCAAGCCTATTGACGCCTCAACTGCAGTTCATCTGCAGTTCAACCTGCGCCTTGATCTGCAACTTGCTGCAGTTTAGTCAGACAATAAGCCTCGAGCTCTTTTTTTTGGTTTGGCGGCTTGCCATGCTTTCCAAAAATTGACTAAGCCGCCCGCGGGCAGGCGGACGATGTTGACGGAAAAGAGTGGAGTCATCGGACGTTTGGTCCGAAAGCCGCGACAAACCAGTGACGTAAGTGATCCGCTTTTGTTCTGCTTTCACCAATCATTTCCTCCACCATCGGACTCGATATGTCGGCCGACAGACTCGTGCGCCGCTACTCTGTCCAGGCCCGCCTCCGGGGACTCCCGGTGCAACTCAAGAATCTGGAGGCACCTCTGCGCACCTAGGCCGAGTCGATCGCGACGTTCGGCGAATGCAGTTCTCCACGCCGCCTATGTAGTATGTTGAAGGATGTCGTGTGCCATCAGTTGCAGTATCCGCTTTGTTATATTCCTCGCCGTGAGCGATGATTTTGCTCCGCAAGTCAACGGATTTCTTCGCACATTCGGCGCCTTTCTTGCCCTGTCCATCACCCTCTTTATTTGGCCGTCTGTCCAAAGTATTTCAATCTCTGCTCATTACCTCCACTGGCTCCTGCGGCCCTAAAATGACGGCCAACGTATTTATTCCAAATCTTTCAGCTTTCCAACGAAGACGACTTTGAGGTTGGCTTTGAGCGGAGGACCGAGGAAAATAAGAGGATAGCGCGACCTTAAGGCTCCATTTCTGCTCATCCCCGCTAACTGCTGTTTTGTACTCGGCCCGACCTTTGCTGCGAGGCTTAAGACGCGTGACGTTTCCGCCCCGTCGGCCACGGTTGCATCCTTCTGTGCCACTTGCGCGCGACGGAACCTGACATACAGCGCTTTGCCAAGTCACTGATTCTCCGGATTTTCATTCCGTGAAGACAGGGATCGGGACGGTATTCCAAATTCTGTATTTCTTGGCGTTGAAGATAAGGTTATATTGGTCCCGGGTATCCACATCAACTATTTCGGAACCGACCGTCCTGCGCTCATGTCATTTCAGTGCACATTGCTAGGCAACATTGAATTACTCAGATATAGACACAGAGATGTCGCGAGTGAGTCCAATAAATGGCTAATGAAAATTCATGATTTTGCCGAATTCCGAATGTGCCTTTTATACACTGACATGCCACGCCAAGCAGTTTGGGCTGCATTCCGAATTCCCCGGCAATTAAACTGGAGAGCATGTTCAGTTCCGCCCAATTATGTCCGCACACTAAAAAAGGATTCTTAGTCTGCCTGGAATGGAAAGGCGATCGGGGCGGCAATATGGTTACTTTTCTCGTTAGCATTCTTGCCAGGGTTCCTTGTTTCCAGACCCAAATTTAGTTCGCAACTCTCGCTTACTGGTATGTACTATATAGCGTGCTTTCGAATTCAGACTTTTCTTTTTACCCACTCGCCAGGTCAACTACGGAACAAGATACCCGGTTCCGTGTGTTAGAGTTAGGATGGAGCCCCAATACGAATGAGAGGGATCAATCAGTATAATGTGCGGTGGAAGGTTGCCGTTCTTCGATGTCATCGGATGTTCCTGTCATCAAGGGGATCATCGCCTCTGTGTGAGTCCGCGCCATTCTTGTCACTTCGTTACTTCGCTTAGGTTCCCGAAACCTCGTAACTTTGATGGGAATTCGCGAAAGTTCGTGATTCTGATAGATTTCTATGAAAGTTCGTGAGTTCACATCCTAGGCTTGTTCAGCGGCGACTATTCGGCACATCACGGAGTGATGGGCATCGACAGCGTGCCGCGAGTGACTGGTTAGGTTCGGGTTAGGTGGTTAGAGGTTAGTGGTTAGCGGTTTGGGTTCGCTGGTTTGGGTTAGTGGTTAGTGGTTAGAAGTTAGAGGTTAGTGTTAGTGTTAGGCCAAGGTATCTACATGAAAAAAACGGGGGAGGAGGAAGTGATGGCCGAATTGATGCTTTTGATTTGCGTGAATTGCACAACTCACAAACTTTCCTGAAAGCTGACCAAAGTGACGAAGTTTCATAGCTTTCCATCAAAGTCACGAAACTTCGCAAGATTAAGTGAAGTAACGAAGTGACGAAGGTCACTACTACCCCTCTGTGTTTGTGCCATTCCGCCTCTTCGGGTCACGGTCAGTTCGCCATTCGTCAATGAGATACGACCGCATGCTCGTCCAATCAATATATATTGTTTTCCAAACACTATATAAGTACACCAACAATGTCGGAAAAACGTACCGAAGCCGATAAGAATTGATAAGCCCTTATCAGGCCATCATGCCGAGTGCCTCTCGGATCACACAAAGGAACGAGGTAAGAATGTGTGTGATATAAAGATCTTTCTAGGAGACACTAGGGTGGAAGGGTGGACCAGGGTTGGGCCCAGGTCTGGCCCTTTTAACCCCTTACTCACAAGCTCCATATATCCGGAGAGTATAAAGAGGCTCTGGATTTTCGTTGAACTCCACGCAGCACTACATGTTCGCCACTAGCCCTCTCATTCTGCTTCTCGCCGCCTCTCTGGCCTCTGCCGCATCCCTGCCAATTGCACGCACTACCACTTACCAGGTCTGTGCCGTTTGCCCTCTCTTCGACACGGAAGGCAACGCTGCCTCACCCAATTTGGGCTATGGGTTGACGCCACCTGCCAAGTTCTGCGGGTAGATTATTTCTATTGGGCTTCTCGGTGAAGGTCTTGAAAGGTTTGATTAGTTTTGGCAACCTTGCACAAAACGGGTTCATCACTAAATGCTTCTACGATGTTCGTATGCCGCTTTTCTTCGCGATTGATTCTTACCCGAATGATAGAATTCCGGTGCTCTTGTTGTGGGAACAGAGTTCTGTCCTCCTGGACCTATTGCAGTCGCTGAGCCATCGAACTGCCTCGTGGTTACAGAGTAAAGGTTTGTCGCTGCTAATCCACTTGAATGAAAGATAACCGTGCTTCAGGTTATCCAGAAATAGTTGCTGTGAGCATAGGCTCATTGAGATATATAGATTTGTATGCACTTGAAACTTGTTGTTGGTGACTCGATGCACGGGCCTGAATATATTTCGGTGAACTTGAACTAACGGTGTCAACTGTGAGCATTTACACTAGTGCTGGGTTGAAATCCTCATGTCCGATTACATCTGCCAAATAATTTTCAACCCAGCACTGAGTAACCCCCAGCCCTATCAATCTGAACGATTACACATAAAGTCACGGCGAAAATCGTTGCAGCAGCTCTGATATAGCACGATCCCGCGGCGCAACAATATTGTACTTCTTTCTTCATACCACCAACATCCCTGCAGCAGCAGTCGAAGTCAGCTTCGTCCACGAACCACGCAACCACGTCGATGCTATAATTTTAATTTCTCTGGGTCAAATCATAATACGGACTGTAGCTCATCCTCTGGCGGAGCTTAGTGGTCTACCGCGTGTACGGCGTTTGTGTCACACCTCTCGGACCTGGGCTTGCCACTTCACTATGTGCATCAGGACATACGGCTGCAAGTCCATCCAGCTGCAACGCACTTGGGATTACCGTAAGATCACTCACTGGCCTGCATTTCTCTCGAACTAGGCGAGCGAATGCTATATGTCCAATATCCCCGATCGATGCAATCCACCCATGGCCCTCAAAGGTGATCCAGTCCGAATATCGAATTGAAGCCAAGGCCGCCTTCGGGCAGTGCGTTTGTTCGTCTTTGTGGAACGAGGTTTATTTCATCGTTCGTGTTCGCTGTTGCACGTCACTGAAACGCTGCACTCAACAGCTGAGGTGCTGGGGAGTTCATTTCAGTCCTTATTGGCGACGGAGAAATGTAATAGCACCACGAGCGCATGGAGTAGCGGTACCTAGGATCGTTTCTTCGTAAGGCCCTTCCGTGCTTGAGTAAACGGCATAAGACAAGATGACTCGTTCCAAGGTTTCTAGAGCAGATGACAACGATAATAGATAGGATGTGCAAAAGCCGCACGGGCCGCGTGCGGCTTCATGCGGCTTTTTGGACATTGTGCAAAGCCGCACAGAAAAAAAATTGATTTTTGGGCCTGAACACTATACATTCCAATAGAATGCATGTAATTTAAGTATATGGCAGCCTCTGGTTGGCCTCTGGAATAGCATCAGTGCACCACCACATATCTGATGTCATCGCCCTTTGTCTTTCCTCAGCGAACTAATGTTGCCGTGACTCGAGACTCAAGTCGTTGAAGTCGACTCCGAAGTCGATTTTTAAGTCGAGCCAAGTCGAGTCGAGCATCCCGACTCGGCCCGACTCGGGGCTGCTTGAAGTCGACTTCAAGTCGGCTCAAGTGACTTAAGTCGGGGGTGATTTATGAAATTTTGGATCAATCAGAAATATGAGCACACCCAGTAGCCCTGAGTCGGTAGATCGATATTACCTATCATAGACATGCTCGCCAATTTCCGGATCCATCCCTCTGATCAAAATGATGTTCTGGCAAATGAATAGGGGCAAATACAACATTGAATGCAACTACAGGACACATAAGAAGGTGGTAACAATGAGTCACAACTTCGCATAGACAGTGCTGTTGACTGTGCGCTTTGCATTTGCCTAGTCCGAGTGCAGGAGGTAAGACTGGTAAGTATAAGTTTGAAGTAAACTTTAATAAATGTACCTGCCCCTGGATCCAGAGGCTATGCCAACGAGCAGCACAGATGATTCCCGATATCCAACGGGTGTTCGAGAATAAGTTGTCCCCTCTGAAAGCTTGAAAGCCCATCTGGGAGAAATAAAAAATTATGGAAAAATAAAACTCGGAGGATCAATGCCACAACCATCGAGAGATTATCACGGCCATAAGCCCAAGCATCTACTGTTAGGTGCACCGGGTTGGTGGGAGGGTTGGAAGACATGTTGCCGATTTTTCTGGGTATCTGCCGCTCCATAAGTATCGCGAGGATGTAATCCTGATTGCTATCTGATAATCCGGAATTGTTAAATAGCTATTTGTGGGCACATCTTCTCACACTGAGTTCTGATTCGCGGGTTTCATTTCATATAACTTGACATCGAATGGATTCAATTTTTCATTTCACCTTCATATCTAGTTTTCGAACCTCATCTCCTAGGAAACAATACCCGTATAAAGTTCGTTGCATCCTGCCAGAACAATGATTCGGTCGTCTCGGGCTGATATTGCAAGCAGCTGTGTTGGTTTACTGAATGTCCAGGTGCCATTTCATATAACTTGATTGACATTAGGGATGGTCAAAGTTGACGTTTCACAAATATTTTAATCTGTGCTTCTGTGTTGCTTCTGGGATTAAAATTCTCATAATAAGCATGCCTAAATTGGTACCCCCACCTTTCCTAGTACCCCGGCATACCGCTATGTATTACCCTCCCTGATCACCCAAAACTTTGAATTGTCCCCATCTGGATGTCCCATTTGGGACCTCTGCTAGGTCTGCCCAGGCAAACGCCCACGATGCCAGAGATGCCAGAATTCGTTTCTGTCCCCCATAAACCCCCCGTAAACGACATCGCATTAATGGGTTAGACAATGTATTTTTTGGATGCACCCCTGCTTAGGCACTGCTGACTTGACTTCGACTTCACACACCACAACAAAGATCAATGAATAAAATAATTCTGTTATGCATGGCACACTATCCTAGTAGGCCAAAGTGCTCATTTTAAGGCTATGGACTAACGCCTGAATTTGCTTCCCATTCATTTAACAGCCCAATAGAATTGTGAGCCCGACTTCATGTCACCTTTCAGACACACACCACAACAAAGATCACTGTATAAAATAATTCTGTTATGCATGGCGCACTATCCTGCTCAAGGCCTATGTCCAAAATAACAAAGGCCGTCAACGTCACAACTTGGCAGATTCAGATTTTTCATTTCACTTTCATATATGGTTTTCGAAGGCCGTCAACGTCGCAACTTGGCAGATTCAAATCTTTCATTTCACGTTCATAAATGGTTTTCGAAGCCCATCTTTCTCAAAAATATGTCAAGTTCACGAATTTCACCAGCGTCATCTCATATAACTTGACATAGGACAGATTCAACATTTCATTTTGCTTCCATATCACACTTTTTGAACCTCGGCTCTTTGGCAAACCCTCAATTACATGTTGCGAGAAGAATGATTCAGGCACTTCGGGCTGATATTGTGAGCCATGGAGTCTGTATTCTCACAAGTTCCTAGTGCCCAAAGTGAGCCAAAGTTGAGCTGATTAATTGCTGAAATTATGACAGATGGAAATACAGAGACCCATTTTCTGGACGCCATATTTAAGAAATGGCTGAACTCGCAAAGCAACTCTCAGCAGCACACTCCCTTCCAGTTCATAATGTCTAGTTCCCGACGACGGCAACAACCCGAGCCTGCTGAACCCCCAGCAAACCCATCTGCACCTGCCACCACACGAAGGTCTACCCGTGGCCATCTGGGGTCAACCGGCACCACATCTGAGTCTACTATAACACGGGGTAATGTGCCTCCTACCAATCCCTTGACCGGTACATTTGCTTCTTCTTTTTTACTAAAATATTAAGACTGCCCAGCAGGCACAAATCAACCACCGCGTACACCACTTCCAGCTCGGCAGAATCTATCCAGTATTCCTGAGGTTGTGGGTGGCTTTCCTTCCATTGGCTTGACGCTCCCATACAAGGTTGATACTGAATTTCTAACTTCTAGGTGTCACCCATTTTACGAACTCCAGCTGCCGCTGTCCCGACCCAGGGCTCCAGTCATCGTACAATAGCACCCATTCTGCCGCAGACACCAGCTCTAGCTGTTCAACTTGACTCAAATATCGCGATGGCAACTCCCGGGCCGGTAGAACGGTGCTGGCAGGATACTCAAGAATCAGATCCATCCGATGGTGGGGGCAATGAACCGGAGGACTCCACAGATGAGTTTCCTGTTCAATTAATTAGGCATCGACACAGAACTGCTGATGGAACCGCTCGACAGGCACAAATTGTCAGTCTAAACTCTGATGATTCTGAGCCCGAGGAGCTGGAACCTGATGCGTTGGTCGGTGCTCAGAGGGGTAGACGAGCTCGGGGACAGGGTGGTGGAGCACACCGTTCAGCTCCTGCTCTGCGTGGCCGAGCTTCTCGTGGCCGTGGTCGTGCGACCGGCAGAGCCCAGCCCGACGACAATGAGTTGTATGTCGAGCCTGGTCCTCATCCTCTGCGTGGGCGGCCAGCTGTGGCAGGTGGCCCACCCACTGGTTATACTGTCGACGAGAACGGATTTGCCTGGGCAGATGATTCGGTATTGTCCGGGACGACCCGAGCTCCGGATGCAAAATTTTATTTTGGGTTGCATTTGGAATCAGGTTCCCAGAAATGCCGTTTATGCAGGTGCGTACTACTATTTTGCTGATGTTTCTTTTAATAATTGACTGAAAATCGTTGAACTCAGTGTGGTCTATGCCAAATCAAGCAGCCTCACCACTGAACGAGCGCACCTTGAGAAAAAGCACGCACCAGAATATCTTGCTGAGATCCAGAGGCGTGGATGGGAGAACAAGATGCCTTCTGCCTCGCTTGAAAAATTGAAACAATCTCGGATGCTCGCAGCACAACGGATTCCTTTTTCGACTAAAGATCTCGCCAAAATGATTGTAAAACTCATTGTCGCACAGGATCTGGTGTGTTTCATTATCCTTGTCTGTCTAAACTACAAATTCATTATATCTGTATACAGTCACTTAATCTCATTGAAAGCCGGGAGTTCCGTGATCTACTTCTCTTTTTACGTGAAACACTCAATGATCAAGATATTCCCCACCGAACCAAGCTCCGCTCTCTCATCATTGAAGAGTGGGTTGAGTACTGGGATGACCTAAAAACCGAACTGAAGGTGCATATCTTTGCTATACATTTACATGTTCAAACCTCACTTCATTTTCTCCCAGTCTGCACTCGGTCGGTTGTCTTTCACTGCGGACATGTGGAGCAGTCTTGGAATGCACCCGTACCTCGCAATCACCGTGCACTGATTGAGTCGTCGGCCAGATACTTGTCATGTGGTTCTTCGACAGGCCCTCCTTGCATTTCGCCGTGTTCGAGGGGCACATAGCGGTGCACGAATCTCACGAATCGTGATGGGAATCCTGGATGCAGCTGAAATCGTTGACAAGGTATTTTTTTAAAGTTTTTCTTCCTCGCGAAGAGTCCCCATTCAAGTACAGCAACAGGTCGGCCCATTCACGATGGATAATGCATCAGTTAATCCGACTTTCATGACCCATCTCCAACTTGCACTCGAGACCCACGGTCATCCTGACTTTGATGCGACACACGACTTTGTTCGATGTTTTTCACACATTATCAATCTGTGCTCTCAGGCTGTGATCAAGAAAATGGAGGATGACGATGCACAGGGGGAACATCCTGAAACGGACACTGAGCCACAGATGATGCCGAGGACGAGGATGCTGGGCTCTTAGCTCCCCGCACAACTCGTTACACACGGAAGACTGGGCCGATTTATCGAGCACGGAGGATGGTGGGTTTTATCCGAAAATCCGGTCAGCGTCGTGACCAGCTCTTGAATATTATCAAGGAGGGGAATGATCAACAGCTGTGGACAGAGACAGTGGAACGTGATGGTTGGACTGAGCAAGTTGTTGTTCAACTCAAACCTCTCATGGTTTTGCCAGATGTCAAAACACGATGGGATTCAGTTTTTTATATGCTTCGTCGTCTACGTTATCTGCGTCAGGTGAGCCAATTTCTTTGCGCCTTGCCCATGTGACCTCTTACATGTTCAAACTCCCTCAGCCCATTCAGGAATTCTTTTCTGTCAATCGGGATGCGCGGGCTATGCGAAATCAACTCACGTCGGAACATTGGGACCTGTTGGAATTGATGGAGTTGATTTTGCAGGTACGACGAAATTTCAGTATGTTTATGATTACTTAGTTGCATCAACAGCAACCGCACAACGTACAGAGTCGCTTGGCAACTGACAACACACCCATGCTTGCCTCAATTATTCCCATCTTTTAACTTTTCATGCAGGCTTGGAAGTCCATGAAAGCAGATCCTGTCATGCGTACTCAAAACATCTCCCATTTCATTGATGCTGGTCTCCAGATCGCGCAGAAGTATTATCAGAAGTTGAGAAAGAACTATACTTATGTCATTGCAATGTGTACGGGCTATGTTGTTCTTTTTCTCATCCTTTCATTCACCTCCCACCAGTCATCAACCCATGCATCCGAAAGAATTGGACTGCAGCTGAGCAGAAAGTTGCAAAGGATATCATTCTTCAAAAGGTCTGTGTCTTGATGATTCTCCGCACTTAGTCCATCCTTAAATGAATACGTTCAGCTGCAGTCCTATCAAATCCAAACAATAAACCCGGATCCGCAAGTGTCCGGTTCTGGTTCTTCGAGTCCGCCTGATGGCGCATCACGTTCTCAATCTGGCTCTCGCAGCTCATCCCAGACACGTCCTGCTGTTGCAACATTGACCCTACTTTCGACCAGGCTGAAGCAGTTTCGTGACACCACACGAACCTTGGATTTCTCTGCCGATGCAGATCGTTCAAATAGTACAGAGTGGTCAGCCGAAGCTGAGATGACACATTACATGGACAGTAAGATCCCCTCGCCCATGTCAACTGAGATGATTAGCTACTGGACAGTAAGTGCGCATCTAGTCTCTTAATGACCATTCTCATTCCATTCTTAAGACAACCGGGGCTACGACGTGGAGCCGGATCTATCGGCTATTCCTGGACTATGCATCAGTACAAGCGACATCAGTCCCGTCCGAGCGTGTATTCTCGTCATCTGCCGAAACCGACACTAAGCGACGCAACCGCTTAAGTCCAGCTTTGATGGAGGCGTTGCAAATGCTCAAGTTCAACTTCAAAAAGACCCGACTTAATTTCATGACGGAATTTCAGTCAGTTCCGGATTTGGATGGTGATGAAGACTGGTTGCGTCAACTGGCTGGGGAAGCGGATGAGGACAGTCAAAGGAAGGTTATGAGGGAGATTTTTGATGATTCAGAGCTGCGGGATGTCTCATATTTTGATATGCCTGAGGGCAATTAGCAGTGCACGAAATGTTGTATTTATGCGAATTTGGAATATATGGCACTTAATACTGGTTACGACCTTCCGAATTGTACTTCAGAGTACTGTAGCGACAAGAATTTGAATTTGAATTTGAATTTGAATTTGAAAAAAAAAAAAAAAAAAAAAAAAACTCGACTTAGTCGGCTCAAGTCGACTTCGAGCCACTTGCAAGTCTGAGTCAGCATGAAGTCGAGTCGAGTCGAGTTGCATCAAAGACTTTTGCGACTCAGACTTCATTCGACTCGACTTTCCGAGTTGTGACAACATTACAGCGAACAATGTCGGAAGAGATTGAAATCCTGCTCGCAGCTAAGAGCTTTCACGAAATGATTGGGGACCTATTCGATGCCCTCGATGCCGAATGGCTCTCGCAAGTGGATGGCCACATGCGTCCAGGTGGAAAGATCGATCTTGCATCGCTCGGCCAAGTCGTATTTTTTGAACAGTTTCGGTGTGTTCTACCTTCGATGTACTATGATAATGGCCGCCGTCTCACGGGTGCACCTGGTAGGTTCACCTACCTAGAAGTCCAAGAGCTGGTCATACGCCTTGATCTACCTGAAGAGTTTGTGTGTCCGCAAAGTCGGATCAAGGAAGACTCATTTACCGCACTGTGTATGCTTCTCCGTCGCCTAGCATCCCCTACCCGACACTGTGACGTCGAGATGCAGTGCGGCTGGGAGGCCGCCCGCTTCTCCCGCATCACCCGACTCGTTGCTCAGCATATCTACGACCACTGGAAACATCTACTCCGTTTCGATCCAACTCGTCTCACTCCACACACCCTCGAAAAATTTGCCCAATGCATGAGTACAAAAGGCTCACCTCACCCTCATGTCTGTTCTCTCATGGACGGCACACTGGAAGAAATCAGTCGCCCAGTTCACAACCAGCGGATTGTGTATAACGGCTGGAAGCGGATGCATTGTTTGAAGTATCATGTCATCATCTCTCCCGATGGCATGATCATTCACGTCTTTGGTCCTATCGAAGGCCGGAGGCATGACGAGACGTGCTTCAAACAAAGTGGTGTGTTGGAAATCCTCGAAGAGCACTTTTGGACTCGAGGAACACCAGAGACACGCCAGCCCCTTGTCGTGTACGGTGATCCCGCATACACTGTGTCCACTCATGTGTGCACTCCGTACAAAGGTGCAGCGTTAACTGAAGCGCAGCAGATTTTCAACACTCGAATGAGTCGCATCCGCGAACCGGTCGAGTGGCTGTTCAAGGAAGTTGGCCAGCAGTTTGGATTCCTCAACTTCGCGAGGAACCAGAAACTTCTTCTGCAGCCTGTCGGGCTGTTCTACCTCGTTGCATTACTCCTCTGTAACTGCCACACCGCCCTTCATCACCCGCAGATCTCGCAATACTTTCGATGTAAACCCCCGACACTTGCGGAATACCTCCGCGGCGGTCCAGTTGCAGACGAAGACCTCGATGCATGGTGTCTTCAGGCTCCGTGGGCCGAGATGGACGTTCCGGATGAGTAGTTTATAATTATTGAACATGTAACGAAGTTAGGACAACGACAAGCTTGGAACACTATATAGTAAATAAAATTGGTGAAGTAAGATAGACTAGCGGGACGATAAGTATGGTATACAGGCGAACGACAAAATGAGGATTCAAGACTTCCTTCCACGTACAACTCGATGAGTTTCAAAATTTCTTTGCCACGATCTCGGCAAGTATCTCGGTGGTGCGCTTTCCGTTTGGATTTTGCAGAGGAATCCTTCGCCGACCCTAGGTGGTCATCCATAATCGCTTGTAGTTCTGTCATCACCTGGAACTGGTGAGTCGCAAACCGCGATGAAGTTTTATAAACATACCTTGATGTGGTCCGAGACCTCTTCAACTGCGCCGGTTTTCATACGCGACTCCGTTTCGCCTTTCTGCAGAAGAATGTAAGCTGAGATCGAGCCGACAGGACTGCGACACACCTTGTGTTCTTTCATAAGCTTCATGAACCTGTACTTACAAGCCGAGCCAGTTCTATCAATGGTAGAACGGGCTCCGACAGCACTGCTATCCCTAAGCAAGACTTCAGCGGTCCTATTCCAACCCTCCTCGCGCTCGGAAGGGGCAACAGGAAAGGACGTGTCTGGTCCACGGCCTGGGCGAGATAGCGGTCCTGCCAGCTTTGCCAACGAGGAGAGCGGGCGTTGGTTGCTTGGAACGAAAGAGCCTGGGGCCCTCTTCCAAATCGGACAGCGTCGGATCACTATCACCGTCGCCTTGCTGCTCGGGGGACGGCGATTTGTTGTAGTCGCTGTTAGTGGTGACATCGTCCTCTGGCAACTGGCTCGAATCAATACCGACCCAAGGTGGACTTTCTTCGCGTTCCGACGCATCTGGTCCTGGCAGTTCGAGACTCTCATCTCGAGGTTCCTGGTGCTGCTGGCCTTTCAAACGGGTCGAACGACGTGTAACTGGACAGGAGGAATCTTCCTTGAGCTGTCTCATTGTGCGTGCCATGGCACGAACTCGAGAGCGGTGTGGTGGGTAAGACAAAGGCGCAGTGATGCCGTCAAATTACGGCTTTCCCACGCTTGCCCCGTGGACGAATTCAACAAAACCGAAGATGCGCAGGTTTCGGGCATTGGATACAAGTTTGGAGGTATAATCATGGTATTTAACTCATAATAAACAAAAAGTCCCATGTGGCTTTGCACAATGCACAAAAGCCGCATGCGGCTCGTGCACATCCTATCTAATAGATTGAATAAGAATAAGGCGAAATTCTCGGATCGAATGTAAAAGCCCCAATAACGAGAATAAAAGCAAGAATGAGAACGTGCCAGTGAGCGGGCGGAGGCGTTGTGAAGAGATAAGGAGAGCTGCCGCGTCCGCGTCCGTATATAGAAAGGTAGATCTAGAGAGAAGAGGAAAGGAATGCGGGAAGCCGTCAGGGATGTGTTGGGGCGAAGCCGAGTTAGAGTTGCCAGACGCTAGATGCCTCGGTACACGGTGCACGAATGCAAAGTTCGATGCTCGATTCTCGGTACTCCGAGAATGGCCGCGAGTTGCAGCTTCAGATTTGTAGAATTCCAGAGTTCGAGATTTCGAGTCAGAGCCCCGAGATCTAGATTCGAACGTGCGAGGAGCGAGCGAGGGGCATGAGCGGAGCGAGTTCCGAGAATGTGAACGGGCCAGAGACTCGAGCGAGCTTCGATCATGCGCCTCGGAAGAGAAAGAGAACGAGTCGGTGGAAAGCACTGGCAACGACTCGGACGTCGGGACGGGAAAGCAGAGACAAGACCAAAACTCGGACGATGTAGGGAAAAAAGGTGCGGAGGTAGGGGACTGGGCATCCGTGGCCGAGTCGAGTCGAGTTGGGACGCTGAGGAGGGGTGGGGCAGTTCGAGAAGCGAGTATGTAATTTCGAAACGGACCAGAAGAGCCGACTGCAGAATGAGGTCAAAGGATAGAGGCAATATTGGTATGCGTGAGATGAGGAGTGCCTGCATAACATATCCGCCGATACATGTCCGCCTCATGGTGGACAGGTTGCAGCTTGGCCATTCATTGACATGGGGCGGGACGATCACCTGCGTCGCAGCGCCTGCGTCTTCAGCAAGAATGCGAGGATCGGATAGAGCGTATAGAAGGAATGGAAAAGAATCCGAAATCGGCAGACACCGAGAGCAGCGATGAATGCCGCTGCAGCATGCGGCAATATCGGCAACATTCGGAACCTGAGAACGAAGCTGAATCGCCGCCTTTAGCATTGCGGGAGCGGGAGTGGGAAGGCGCGTAATGGGTACATACTGTTGGTGCTGCTCGTACGGGAGGTGCAGGGGGAGCCAGAGGCGGGGAAGTGCGGTTCGGAGGTGATGCGCGCGCCGGTACTGACGTGCGTCTAGGCCTGGGAAGCGCTCTGTCGGGCAGGCATTGGAATTCGGTTGACGGGGAGCAGGGACAGAGAGCAAGGTCCGGGCGGACACGGAGCAGAGAAGTGTTAGTGTTGATGTCGGTGTCCTGAATGCACTGGCCGTGGAGAGCATTCAGGCGCGGTAGGCCAGTATGCGGCCAGATCACTACGAGATCGAATGCGATCCGGAGGGGTCCAGATATGCGTAGATCGAGATGGGATGGCGGTTGCACAGACTCGGGGCAAGGACGCAGCAAGAGTCTCGAGAGAGCGGGAGACGTGGAGAGCTCCGTTCACCGCCGTGACCCCATCATCGTGGCTGTGCCTCCGCGCATCTTCCTCCGACTTCGCTCCTCAAGTTATCTTAGACAACTCAATTTTGTTTCGCTCCTTTCCCTCGCTATCAAAAAACCCCTCCATTGCCGACGCCATCGAGAACAGACTTTTCAATTCGATTCGCACTTAGTACCTCGAACCATCGAACGCCGAGTCGCCGACCAGTGTTTTTTGATCTGCTATTGAGAGCAGACATATTCTCTGGTTCACCACAGCATACATACCATTAGAGAGCTTGCACACAAGCCGCACACGGCACTATACTTTTTTTGCTCCGGAGCATCACTAGGAGTGTCGAATAGCACCCTCTGACCACCAGAGCAAATAAAAATAAAAAGCCGCACGCGGCTTTTGCGCAAGCTCTCTATTATCTATCAGGATTACTTGGTTTCTTTCTCCTTGCGTGTGCTGTGCATGTACGTCCTTCGATATTTCTTGGGCGGTTCGTCCACGGGCAAGAAATTGCATGGTCGCTTGCTGCTTCCAGACTTCCGTTCAGGAGGTTCGGCATTTTTCTCCTTCAGAAACTGACCGATATTGGTGTTGTTGTCGACCAGCACTGCCTGGAGGACATCCTTATGTTCTCCACCCTTTGGTAGCAGCAGCCGGACGATGCTCCAGTGGCCTTGGGAGAAAGCCGCCTGCAGCGGGGTCCCGTATTCTCCAGCCTGCAGACTTACATCGGCCCCATTCTCGATGAGTAGCTGAACGATCTCTTCGTTTCCTGCAAAAGATGCTGCCTGAAGTGCGGTCTCGCAATCTGCGCCCTGCGCATTCACATCGGCGCCATTCTCGATGAGAAGTTGGACAATGCTTCTCCTGCCGCTGAAGGATGCGACATGCAGTGCAGTCCCACGGTCTCTACTTTGTGCATTCACGTCGGCACCATTTTCTATAAGGAACCGAGCGATATCTTCATTTCCTGCGCCGAGAGCCTCCTGCAAGGCACTCCTGTATTTTTCGCTCTGCGCATTGACGTCCGCGCCATTCTCCACAAGTAGCTGAACGATCTCTTGGTTTCCGGCAAACGATGCTGCCTGAAGTGCGGTCTCGTAATCTCCACTCTGCGCATTTACATCGGCGTCATTCTCGATTAGGAGCTTGACGATGCTCGTCGAGCCTTCGAAGGTCGCCGCCTGTAATGCGTTCCCGTACCTTCCGCCCGGTATATTGACGTCTGCGCCATTTTCGAGGAGCAGCCGAACAATGTCTTCATTGCCCGCAAACGATGCGAGCTGCAACGAGGTCCCGTAGCCTCCGTCCTGCATATTTACGTCTATGCCTTTCTTGATGAGCAACTCGACAATGCTTGTGGAACCTGCCAAGGTCGCCGCCTGCAATGCGCTTCTGTATTTTCCGCCTGGAACATTGAAGTCGACGCCGCCATCGATGGGCTTCCGGGCGATGTCTTCGTTGCCTGCAGACAATGCTGGTTGCAACACAGTCCCGTTGCCTCCGCCCTGCGTATAATTGTTGTTGATGAACTGGCCGCCGGATATAAAAATTATTGGGCCCTGTTCGGGATCCCGATTTAAAATCCCATTTTCTAAATTTCCCTGCCAAATGCATATTTAGTAAATAGAGTCTATTTAAGCCTGTCACCATCAGTCACTCCGGTCTGGACCGCTCCGTTTCGGCACATCCATCAATATCATGAAACATCAAATTTGCATCAACCTCCTCTCCTCGTCGTCTCTGCCAGTGCCGCCCCCTCAAAAACTTTATTGCCTCTGTCTTGCTGTGATTCTCCACACATTGAAAACACTACGGGTAAATTTATTTAAAATACACATCTAATGAAGCGCCCATAGTGCGCCCTCTCAAATGGCTTCAATTCAGAGATTGGTCTTGTCATCGCTGATGGCGGGATAATCCAACAGCGAGCGGGAAGCAGCGGGATACATAATGATTTTGATCAGCGATCCCAATTGCCGAGCCGCCTTCTTTGCCGGTCGCATGACCGAGTGACTTGATGTGACACATTAGCTAGCTGGACCTCTAGCTAACAATTGGGGATCCCGAACTGGGCCTTGGCTTTTTGACAACTTCTGCCTTTTTCTCGCCAATGTGCCACATTGCGCCATTCTCAATAAGGAGCTGAACAATGTTTCGATGGCCTTTAATGGCTGCTACATGAAGTGCAGTGCCGTACGCTCCGCCCTGCGCATTCAGGTCGGCGCCGTTTTGAATGAGGAACTGAACGGTATCTTGGTGGCCCATTTTTTACGCTATCTGCAGCGCACTCCCTTGTTGACCGCCATATGCATTTATATTGGCACCCTTTTCGATTAGGAACTTGACCATGTGGAGATGCCCATAGTAAGATGCTGCATGTAGTTCCCTGGCGTCCCCTTCTCCGTGTTTTTCCAACAACGACGATTCATCACCCACCAGGTATTCTGCGATTACGGCTAGGTTGGATGCCGCGGCCACCCATAGAGGGGATATATCTGTTGGCCAATTGGGAAAATTCCATGGGACCGAGATCCATCTCCACCGCATAAGTCTTTCCCATGCCGAAGCCCGTCGCAGAAATTTGAGAATGAGGTTTCTGAGGGGTAGTTCCGGTACTCCAGCGGCATGCTCGAGGCAATATTGGGCATAGCTAAGGAGAGCAGGGTCGTCACCGCGGTAAAATTTGAACGTGAAGAAGGCGGAATCAAAACAGTCAAATGACAAAAATGTGAGCAGAGTTCGGGCTATATCTGTTTGTGCATCCGGGAACCGCTGGGTCTGGATGGTATTCAAATAATCCTGGGTGGTGTGGTGGACGAGGCGTACTACCGAAACCTCCTCATCTATGATGACCAAACCAGCACAGACGGAGAGAATGATCTCGATTGTCAAGAGATTATCCTCATCGAGGTGCGTTGAGCCGGGCTCAATCGCCAGGGCTTCTCGCAGTTCTTGAACTGTCAAGGGTCTCTTTGCGTGCGCAACCCATGTTAGCGCTGAGTGGGCAATTCTCCTATCCTCCTTGGTCTGATCGTCGATTCTCTCCATGGCATTATCGTAGGTGTGCTCGAGATCCTCCGGGAGAGCTTCAAGGGCGTCTCGCACTGCTTTGACTGTGCTTGATGCGCTGAGAGACTCAATGTGAAGTTTGGCAAGCAAGAACCTAGTAATTAATTTAATGGAGTTCCTGGTGCATCATCGATACTCACATTCCATCCACACTGTCGGTGATTTTCGAGTGAATTTCCTCCCGCAAACTTGCTCGGGTTTCAACATGCTTGGATAGGCGCGATGACTTTTGGATGCAGGCATCAACGTATGGACGAATATCATCAGGTTTTGCGCGAATGTCTATGGTTTCGAGATTGGCGACAGATGCGGCGAGAGTAATGTGGGGTAGCGAAGTCGTCATCAAGTTGACAGTGGGACCCATGGACAATAGATCTTTGAGCAGGATACATCTTTCATCTTCTGGATATTCGTCAACAGCATCGACAACGATGTAAACCTTTGTCCACTTTGTGATTTCAGAGAGCAGCACCGTCTGGACGTCAGCAAGGGAGGGTCTGGTGGCCTTCTCGGAGTGCTGCTGAAACATTCGGGGTGCCAAGGAGCCGATACTCTTCCCATGTACAAACTGCCTCCAGAGACTGGCGAGAAGGTTGGGAGGTGTTTGTATTCCGGATTCTTTGTGGTTCAGATAAATGCACGCTACGCCGACGTCGTTCTCGGGCCGAGACTGGGCAATTTGAATGAGATGTTCGACGACCATCGATCTAGCGTTGACATCAATGGATGGGATTCAAGAGAATAGGAAAACGAGCGCACGCAAGTACAGTTTTCCCAGCCCCCGCTATATAGATCAGTTGGTGTTTGGTCTTGAGCCAACAAGGGGGACCTACGGATGCCACGGCACCACAATACTCCTCCGGTACTGGATTCCCACCGCTGGAAGCAGTTATCCGTAAGGAGCCACTCTCCGGTCCCCGGCTGCCGTGTATGGGAAATATCGGCGTGTCGCCGGAAGAAATTGATTGGAGATAACCAATCGATGATTTCTCTGCGTTGCGCAGCTGCAAGGTGTTCAATATCGCATTCTTTTCCGCCTGAAGCCTTACAATTGATATGTTCTCCTTGGATGGAAGCGGTCTCGTGGATTTGGGTCAGAATTCCTGGTCGGCTGTGGGTATTTGATGACTTTCAGTGGGGAGAGGTAACTTACTTTCCTGCATATTACCCATATTCTCCACCGATCGGAGGACATCTGCTCTGGAGCCTTAGTTGAAATTATAATGCTGCCTTTGTAACTCACGGTCTGTAGCTGGAGAGCGTAAGTTATTAGGCATTATCTGTTTCTGTGCCCAGACTTACAATTCATTTGCTCTGGGGGTAGACATAATGCCATTAACATGCGCCAAAATAAGTTCTAACCCATTGACATACGTCGTTGGATATTGTCCACTGATCGGACTACAGCTACAATAAGATGTCAGTTCAAATCACCATGCTGAGATTGCTACCTACTGGCTTGATTGAATCCTTGTTGTTCCCTAAAAATTTGGGCGGTCACATCGCATCATCCGGAATCCGAACGCAATAGCGCACCGGATATCCAGTAGTAACCACGAATTGACAAGAGACTTGAATTGCTCAAATCTTTCCAAGTACTCGGTAGCTTCCTTTTTACTCCACATGGTCCACGTCAACATTTTCCGGAAATTGGCCAACGGTCCTTTTCCCTCTTGTAATTTTTCGGTAAAGACCTTCATCGTCGAGTTGAAGGCGGACAAAGGGCTCCTCATTTGTTGAATGATATCGCTCGTCGGGTGAGCGATTACGAGTCGTTGGAGTGCATCGATAAGCGGCCTGAGGTCGGCCATTTCTGAGCGTAGCCTTTGTTGCTCCTGTGGTGCATGGCGATAGTCTTGTATGTGCTCGAAGGCTTTCAGGGCCGTATCGACAAGTTGGAGGATAGAGGCGACGGTGCCCAGGGCTGCTAGAGCCGCCATGAAGGGAGAAGACAAGAATGGGAGGCAGTGCCCTTAAAAATAGATCAGCATTGGCAACTGACACAGCGGAGATTAGATCCCTCCCACATTTATCCATTCTTACTTCTTACACTGAAATACACAGCCCTGACCACCGCATCCGGTGATAGCAACAATATTATATACAGCATGGTCCAGCCTCCCGGTAATCAATCCCACCGTAAGGCCTGCGCCAGAGCTGTAAAGCTATAGAAATGCCAGTGCGCGCCGTAAGCCCACAGCCCACCGCAACCTCAATTGCGTGCACCGCTCCCCAGTGTGACGTCTGTCCCGTTGTTGCCACGTAGGAGGGCAGGGTTGACTTGAGCCATAAGGGAGCCTGGCCGATGAAAAGAATGAAAAGCGATGTTGTCGCGAATCGCCATTTGCAGCTGCTGTGTTCTCGACACAGGCATGGGTGAGGTCAGTATCGACGCTCAGGTGGTCTTACGTCCTCCCAGTCTGCAAAGGAGTCTTTGATGGCTGCCTCGATAATTTACCTGCAATAAGCAGACTCGTCGAGACTCATCTGCTGCAACTGGCTGCGGATAGAACGCATGGTCGGACGCATTCGTAACATCCCACAAACATGCCAGAGTAGAGCAACTATCATTCGATTGCCTTTGAGTTTAGATCTCTTCAAATTCAATTGAGAGGCGGGTGAACTTACTGATTTGTATCATACAGTTATTATACCTACATACCTACCTACCTACGCCTACATATTTATTTCGCTGCTACAGTATCCGAGCCGGAATGTGACTGGTTGATACTGTGTGTCATCCGCCCCAGGGTATGTTCGTCGTACCGCGGGTGAGCTTGCAGATGATGTCCTGAATACCTCGATCTGGGACGACCGCTCACAGCAGCCAGCGAAGTTACCTTTCTCCGATGATGACTAGCTATGGTCGCTACATTATTCCTCCTACTATTTAGGCCACATTCCCCCCTTCGACCACTTCTGCTGCCCCTCAACTTACTGCCATGAAATTGATTCTCGACATTAGACGTTTCCGTCGCCCTCTTCCTTATTTGCCAGCCTCGGCCTAACCCTAACCCAGCCTCGGCCTGACGCCCTCCGCCCGCGCTTCCTCGCCGGCCTCTCCGGCCTCCCGCCCACGCTCCCTCGCATCGACGTCCTCGGTCGCCTCGTGCGTGCCGCGCCTCCCGTCGGCCCCCTCGTGCCCAGCGAGGCGCACGGTCAACCACGCAGACATTAAGGAAAGGGTCCAGCCATCATCCATGAGTTCTTTGTCTGATACAATCTGAACCGAATCCTCCAGTTGAGAGTCCGAAGGACAATATAGTGCACCGAGATGCAACTCTGCCTCCGCAGACATTGAGAGCCCCCGGATTTGCCTACGTAGATGCCAGTGGCAGAGGTCATGATGTTGATTTAATTCTAAACACGCGATAATCGTGGCTTCTTGATTGGGCTCACTCAAGGACGTGATGATGCCAGGTGTGTAGGGCGACTGGATAGGGCGGTTGACTGCTGGTTTGCGGATATCGCTGCATCCAAGCACCACGGTGAGTCCACCATTCGAGCGATGAATCCAAAATGTGCAATCGCCAGACTGCGAGCTCTATTGTCTTGGATTCAAAGTTTGAATCCAAGACAATAGAATTTCAAACGCCGAAAAGGTCGGGATGATCGAGGAGGCGACCCACCATCGGGAGTTAGGAGATGGAGTACAAATACGCACTAGCATCCTTTCATAGAGTGATCGAACGGTTCAGATTAACGGTTCTTTAAGCAAATGCTTCGCGATTCTTTGTCTCTGTTTGGACTTTACTCCATTCGGCTGAATCCCTTTTGTCTTCCTCCGTCTTCGTGTACGGCCTTCTCCATTTCCTGCCAGTCTTCAGTCCACATGGGGTGGTGAAGCCATAAATTATTTCCTTTGCTTGACTCCCAATATCACGCATGCTGTGCCTTCTCCCACAGTTCTACATGTGGCTGCATGCCGCATATACGCGTCGTCTTCGTCCACTTAGGCCGGCAAACCGCTCTTAACGGCTACGGACTGTGCTTTTTTGATGCTTTCATCGAGGTATGTTCCGTTCAACCTGTTTTTGTGCATCTTGGCTCTCCAGCCTGTTGCGATGACGAGATCACTATGCTGCACAGTTAAGCCCATGTCCTGATTTATATCGCTGACGCTCTTCACACATCTCGCCATCATCCCTCCGCATTCATGTCGTCTTTCAATATTCACGGATTTTTTCAGCTGAAAGCTGGCCATCGTTTCATCGCAACAAGCCCAATTCGACCTATGCAACACGCTATGCGCGCTGCAACACACCTGTCTGGTGCACCAAAGGCACTGGTAACAGCATTATCCCTGCTGACCTACGTTTCTATATTACCGGTACCACCCCGCTGCTTGCAGATGGCATGGTTGTTTTGCAGTGTGCTCCGCACAATCAATTGCCGTTCCACCTGCTACCGATTCATTACCCACTAATACCCTGACCCTCGATGCCATGACATTCTTTGTTCCTCCAGGCAGTCCCGACAGCGATACATGCAATGTAAGCGTTGTCCTGTAAGTCATATTCGCTCTGACCCAACGCTAGAACTAATTGCCCGATGAACGCAATTCAATGGTGTACGGGGTAGGCTGTGTTACCGGCAGTCCGCAAACCCTTGATGACGGTCATGGTTCTCGCGCTGTAACGGTCGCTGTCTCAGACTTTGTCCGCGGGGAAACTAAGGCCTCTACGGTGCAGTATGTTCCTAACATTGTTTTAAATTTAAAGCCTTGACCCATTAATACATTGATATTCGACTTTCAACTGCACGTTGGATACGTGCTCCGGTACCACAGGCCGATACCGCAATCCAATTCTACGGGTTGTGTCGTGAGCTGAGTCCTACCGGTATTCTCCGTCTTAAAGTCGATTCTACTGCACTCAATATTTCGTCGAATGCATCGGCTCCTTCCGACGACACTTCCGGCTCTGCTGGCTCGACCGCTTCTGCCTCAGTTATGCCATCGAAACGGAGGAAGTTCAATCCTCCGTCCCCTCCTCATCCTGCGGACAGCCCGGACTTCCCATCGCTTCCTCTACGTTGACGCCGTCTGCGAACGTCATCACTTCGATGGTATCAGTCCCTGATCTGAATGCACGAATGCACTATTCCCAATTGTTCCAGCGATCCCCTCAATACATGCCACCGCCCACAGGTGCCTTTCTTCAGCCTCTCCCCCCCCACAGGTCCTCTACAGCATGCCAGGCTACTCGACCTTTCAGTCGCCGTATGCTCCTTACAATTCCCGGGGGAATATACCCTCCCACCTTCTGTTGATTCCCGTGCTTCCACGTCGACACGGGATTCTGACTCAACAGATATTTCATCTGCTTCTGTCGCATCTCCATCGACCGTCCCCGTGCAGGACAATTCCGCGTTTAATCGGTCCGCCGCTAACCCGTATAGTTATCTCATGACACAAATGTGAGTAATACACTTTTCTTTCAACCCCGTGAACTCAGATAACCTTCCTTCAGCCCTCCCGTAACGAATTCATCAACGTAAGCTCGATTCTCGCTCTAAAACTCATTCCTGATCCAATTTCAGCGCAAGTACTTCGCAATCCAACACGCCAACTTCAGTCCAACCCTCGTCTTCCTCGGCGCCGGTTCCCGCCGCTCATAGCATACAGTCTTACCCGCAACCAGCTATGCCGAGTGGCTCCACGTCGACGAGCAGTTCAGTCGGTGTTTCCACATCGTCCACTGTCCAGGGCCCAAATCTTCTGCCCAGGAAGTAGTTAATTAGGTCACCTCTGTCGTGTTGATACAATAATAAAGCATCCCCACTCATTATTCGTGGCCGGACCATACTGCGGACATCTATGAGTTCGGCAAGCAGCTCAAACAACTCTTCTGCCTATCACTTATTTCATGCCAATAAGACCAATAAAGGACACGAAAACTTGTGTTTCAGTGGATGACTCTTCTAAAGTGGCACAGCGATCCCTGAAATGCCAAAAAGACCAAGACCATAATTCGTTCCCAGATCTGGCAAATCTCACTGATTCCGATTGATTAGAATGCAACTCGGGAACCACATTTATTACCACTTCTGCGCGGATCTTAGCCGATACGCATGGCTCTTCGACGGTGCATAATGTTTCCGTTTTCCACGACTGCATTGATGCTGGACACGCTGCGTGATTCACACTAACACCAGATTTTCCAACAAATCAAATCTGTCGAATGGTGATACCGTTCGACGCCCAGAAGTCATTCCATCCTCCGAAGCGTGAACAACGTGACCGCCTCCCGGCGAATTTCGTCCACGACTCCAACAATTTCTCGCTTCATCGACCCTTATCAGCGCCCAAATCCGACCTCCTCACCTAGTTCTGCATTTTCCCTTGACAATCTCTTCAATGTTTCTGCCTCAAAACAGGAAGGTGAATTCTGACGCCCAGCTTCGTTGACGCAGCGATCGCAGCAATCTTCGCAGCACTAAGATTGCTACTCGCTTCTCGTGACATCCTAAACCATTTCTGGCAGCCTATTTATAGCCATGCACTCCGAAACTTTGCATGTCAGATGTATCCCACAAACATCTGATGCGCCTGTACTTCCCCGTCGCTTATATGAGCACCGTCGAACAACGAACACGGAAGAACAGTACGGTATATTTCCCGATTGACATTTCATCTGATATCGTGCGACATTTTCTGCGATTCGGCAATCACAGTAGAAAGAATTCTCTCCCCCTTATTCGACAACATTCAACAGTTGCCAAGGTTTGGCCTTAGTTATTGGAGTCGATCTACGTCGACCAGTCTTTTCTCATAGCCAGTTATACACGGCGTTGTCTCGCATCAGGCACCGTACTCACGCAAGGGTTCTCCTTCAGCCGGGAGAAATCACTACCAAAGATGTAACTTACCCTGAACCATTGGTTTAAATATTTACCTGCCAGAGCGAAGCGGAGGCTTATCTTGTGCTGATAATCCAGGTCATTTACCAACCACTCTGTATCCTGCAGGCAGCTCAATACCTAACAAACACTGCAGGCAAGTGCCATGACCGTGGGTTCATGGCATTTGATTGGCAGAGCACCGACACTTGCCATGGCGTTGGCCAGGCATTGCACAAATCCCTTTGTCAGTGTGAGAAAGTCCGGTGTTCAAGTTCAAACGCAATGAGAAGTTCTCCCCTTGGCTCACTCATTACTCACTGGCCGTCATCTCACTACGAACTGGATCGGGGAAACTTGGAGAGCCCGAGGCAGAGCTTACCGGTACATCTTGTGGCCCTTATCTGCACCAACCCCTGAGAGTTAACTTTTGGGCTTGCAAAACGGGCTTGCACCCGCGCAAATGGGCTTTTTCGGGCTTGGGCTTGGATTTGGGTGTAGATCAAAGCCCAAGCCCGGCAGATCGGCTTGCAAGCCCGTTTGTCGGCTTGGCAAGCCCGCTTGCTCGCTTAGCCGAGAAACGGGCTTGTGTGTATTTCTCGTCCCATCGGACTAATTTCTCAGTCTAATTGCATAGACTATGTGTAGTAAGTACATACTCCTAGGGCTTGCGATTTTTTAGGTATTTTGCTCACTGGTGTAATAATATGCCGTCACCGTCGTGGACGACACAGGGCAACATTGTCAATTCACTTCCAAACCATGGGCTTTTCACACTCAGTGCAGTCTCATTGTCTTTATACATCCCTTGAAAGCAGAGGGTTTCTCACAACTCGAGTTTCTGGTCTACTGGATCCAATTTTTCTGTAACATGTTAATTTAAGTTGTTGAAATGACTTGAAATTATTCGTTCATGCCAATGCTGACTCCTAACACAAACATCAGTGAGGCCCTACCATAATATCATGCAGAGATATCTCTGTGCTGTCTCTAAGCCATTCCAGAAGAGGAAACATGGACTGAACACAGAATATATTGCAGTTCCAAAATCTTTCTGAGCCATCTTGGACAGGAATACTCAAAGGCCAGTGTCATACATGATTTGGAGGCAGCCCGGATGTAGGTGATAAATTCTTGAGTCAACAGATGTGCAAGCCCGACTGTGTGATGGCATAGTTGAACACAAGCCCGTTTGTCTGATGGCATCAGACAAACGGGCTTGGGCTTGATCTTGGCCGCGACAATGTTCATACCGAGAACGAGTGTCAGGAGGATATGTACCACTAAACATTGATGCTTTAGTCGACTCAAAGACATCTGATACAGGATTTCATGGCATAGGCTTGAAAATCTTGTCGATGTTGACTTACAAGTTGAACACAAGCCCGTTTGTCTGATGCCATCAGACAAACGGGCTTGTGTTGGGCTTGTCGACAATTTGGACATTTTTTGGAGGGATCCTGGTATTTTTCAATTGGATTAAGCCTGTGACCTTTTGTGTTGTCTTTTAGTATCAATTGTCGAACATCACTCATTATTCTGTGGTTAAACCATTTGAAACACGATTAAGTGGGTTTTTAATGAACAACGAAGTAATTAATTGACAGTGATATATCTTCCAGCTCATGGCAGCCATCATCACGAAGTGGAATCTGGCTATCCGATGCCAGGAATGATCCTACTCATGACATACGCTACCGTCACGATACATCAATCTTGATCCCACGATGGTTTCCATTTTTCGTTCAGCTTCACTCAAGATAACACGGCAGGACACAACATGAAAATGAAAATAGAGTCAACCTAAAGCACCTACAAGTTCTATAGCTTGCTGGTATCCATTCCCGAGTTTTATTTATGGCCAGAATTGGGGGCACAGCTAACTGAAGGCGTGGAACAGGCAACTTCAACCATGTAATAAGCCAAATTGGCTTGGGCTTGGAACGGCTTTGACGGCCCTGCGCAGAGGGGCTTTTTCATCGGCTTGGGCTCGTTTCATCAGCTTGGATATTGACGTTGACATTGAGCTCCACGTCTGGTTCACGTGACTAGCTAACGTTGATTGAACCTCTGATTTCGCCGCTGGCAGCGATAAATAATACGGCTTTATATTCCCATTGACGACAATACACATGTTAAATGAGAAATAACAGGGCATAATCCAACATGAGATGGGATCCACCACGAAGGGTGTTTTCGACGTGAAAAAGTTGGCGGTGGAAGCGGCAGATCATGTGGAGATTGATGGTAGTGAGGGGAAATGATGTGAGGGTGTCGTTGAAGAGGTATCAATGGATTACTTACATTGTATATACTTGGTGTAAGCGAGGACAAGCCCAAGCCCGTGCAAGCCCAAGCCATCAAAGCCCGTACAGCCAAATTCAAACTCCGACATGCGGGGCAAGCCCGTTTTGCAAGCCCATCCGACAAGTCTGACCAACCCCTGCAGTGCAATGAATTTGTTTTGCGTGCGGCTTGAAACCCAGTGCCCATGCAAAATTGGCTGCATGTTGAGAAGTCTTCGGGAAAGTGACAAACGAGAAAAAGCTTTTTTAGAACTAACTTATGGGAAGAACAATATATTTTCTGGACTCAGGAGTGGTCAAGAAAATCAGAAAGCCTCAAGGTTACAAGGTGGAAGTGATCGCCGAATGATCGCCGATTGCAAGCCGCGGAAGGCAGAGCAACTTCCCACGCTGACAAAGGAACAAAGGGATTTGTGCAATGCCTGGCCAACGCCATGGCAAGTGTCGGTGCTCTGCCAATCAAATGCCATGAACCCACGGTCATGGCACTTGCCGGCAGTGAAATCAGATGCGATGAATCTACGTACAACACATGCATAGATGTAAATGGTGGTGAAATGAGATGTGCGATAGGGTGCCAAGAAGTGCGCGAATGGTATCAGATCTTATCGTAGGATTCAAAATGCAGCTAGTGTTGTGGGGTATATCGAACACCTGTTGGTTCAACTTAATATGGATAATATGACTCAGGATTCTAAAGCACTATGCTGTATTAAAATGATTGAAAGATTGAGGTTTGAGTGTATCCTGAGATGTTCGGCACCGGTGCAATATCTCAGCCAAGTTTGAGGTGGAATGCCCAAAGACAACTCATCAAAAGTGGATGCACCAAGCGTGATCAAGGATCAATATCTCTCGGTCTGTACTGATTGAATGCGAGAGCGATGTTCTGCCACAGAATGAAAAAAAACTCTCCTTGTATGATTCGCTGGAAGCGAGAATCCGGTTCAATACTGGGCTGTGGATACACCCTGGATACTGCTGTCTCTTCGATTTTTTTCTTTCAGTTGGTTCGGCATTTTTTCGTAGTATCCTCCTCGATCTCGGTACCTGGCTTTTAGCCGTCGATTTACCTGCGCCGTATGTCTGGCATTGCCAAATAATGGCCAGAGATCATCGGGTGGCTCACCAATAAGGTGTCGGGTGGTGGATTGAGCTAGAAAGGTGTGTTCCCAATTACCTTTTCATGACAATTTACTCACTGCTGCAGTATTTCCAAGTCCGAACTGGTCCCATGGATGCATTTCTGCTCATTCCCGCTAACTGCTGTTATATAGCCCGCATTTTCTGACCGCTGTGTCGGAAACGCTCATTTTATCATCTGAACTTATTGGAGCTCGTTGTACTCGGTCCGACCCTTGCTGCGAGGTTCAAGACGCGTGACGTTTCCGCCCTGTCGGCCACGATTGCATCCTTTTGTGCCACTTACCCGCGACGGAACTTGACATACAGCGCTTTGCCAAGTCACTGTGATTCTCCGGATTTTCATTCCGTGAAGACAGGGATCGGGATGGTATTCCAAAGTCTGTATCTCTTGGCATCGAAGATTTGGTTATATTGGTCCCGGGTATCCACATCAACTATTCCGGAACCGACCCCTGCTATTCGTCCTGCGCTCATCTCATTCTAGTGCACATTGCTAGGGAACATTGAATTACTAAGATATAGACACTGAGATGTCGCGAGTGAGTCTAATAAATGGCTAATGGAGATTCATGATTTTGCCGAATTCCGAATGTGCCTTTTATACACTGACATGCCACGCCAAGCAGTTTGGGCTGCATTCCGAATTCCCCGGCAATTAAACTGGAGAGCATGTTCAGTTCCGCCCAATTATGTCCGCACACTAAAAAAGGATTCTTAGTCTGCCCGGAATGGAAAAGCGATCGGGGCGGCAATATGGTTACTTTTCTCGTTAGCATTCTTGCCAGGGTACCTTGTTCCCAGACCCAAATTTAGTTTGCAACTCTCGCTTACTGGTATGTACTATATAGCGTTCTTTCGAATTCAGACTTTTCTTTTACCCACTCGCCAGGTCAATTACGGAACAAGATACCCGGTTCCGTGTGTTAGAGTTAGGATGGAGCCCCAATACGAATGAGAGGGATCAATCAGTATAATGTGCGGTGGAAGGTTGCCGTTCTTCGATGTCATCGGACGTTTCTGTCATCAAGGGGATCATCGCCTCTGCGTTTGTGCCATTCCGCCGCTTCGGGCCACGGTCAGTTCGCCATTCGTCAATGAGATACGACCGCATGCTCGTCCAATCGATATATATTGTTTTCCAAACACTATATAAGTACACCAATAATGTCGGAAAAACGTACCGAAGCCGATAAGAATTGATGAGCCCTGTCAGACCATCATGCTGAGTGCCTCTCGGATCACACAAAGGAACGAGGTAAGAATGTGATATAAAGATCTGTCTAGGAGACACTAGCGTGGACCAGGGTTGGGCCCAGGTCTGGCCGGTTTAACCCCTTACTCACAAACTCCATATAGCCGGAGAGTATAAAGAGGCTCTGGATTTTCGTTGACTCCACGCAGCACTACATGTTCGCCACCAGCCCTCTCATTCTGCTTCTCGCCGCCTCTCTGGCCTCTGCCGCATCCCTGTCAATTGCACACACTACCACTTACCAGGTCTGTGCCGTTTGCCCTCTCTTCGACACGGAAGGCAACGCTGCCTCGCCCAATTTGGGCTATGGGTTGACGCCACCTGCCAAGTTCTGCGGGTAGATTCTTTCTATTGGCCTTCTCGATGAAGGTGTTGAAAGGTTTGATTAGTTTTGGTAACCTTGCACAAAACGGGTTCATCACTAAATGCTTCTACGATGTTCGTATGCCGCTTTTCTTCGCGATTGATTCTTATCCGGATTATAGAATTCCGGAGCTCTTGTTGAGGGAACAGAGTTCTGTCCTCCTGGACCTATTGGAGTCGCTGAGCCATCGAACTGCCTCGTGGTTACAGACTAGAGGTTTGTAACTGCTTATCCACTTGAATGAAAGATAACCGTTATAGAAGAGGGTGTTGGTCGGTAGGTTGACCAGGAAGGGAAGGTCGGCAGTAGGTACGGGTCCATAGCCACCAAGTAAAATAGTCACAATTTATCACACTATGAGTACTCAGCTATGGAACAACTTATGAGGCTTGAAGGCGTCCGCTTCTGGACCTCGTATACTCGATATCGCGTTCGCGGGACTGGGGGATGCGGGACAGTAGATGGTGGGGGGAAACGAGAGGGAAAAGACCCCTATCTCGTTGCATGACAGCCATTAAATACATGATCGGGATGGCTGAAACGCGTGCTCTCGCGTCACCAGAGCCCAGCGCGTGTCCAGAGGACGTCAAACAGTTACAAACGACTCAAATAGGTAAGTGTCCGTAAAAATGAAACAGAAATACCTCAGGCTAAACTCATTCCTTTGACGTTCGGCAATCCGGGAGATGCGCAAAGACGAATAGGAAGAGGACACTGCCGCCTCAGTGCTGTCGTCTGGTTGACCAAACCAATGACGTCTCGATTCTCAGCGCATTCCGAGAAGGCTTAAGTCGCAGGTAAAGCATCAGCGTCAGCCTATATTTATTACAGATGAGGGAAAAATATGTGTGAGTCTAAGAAATTTATGATAGAGACTGAGGTTGGCTTAATGCGTAGAGGGGAAATATATCGCAGTCCTGCCCCGCGCTCAATGCGCCTCCTACGATGGATTCGAACCGTGGGTGTTTAATTGATGCGCGATCACGAGACTTGATGGAGGACAGCTCCGCGTCATACGCGCACGCGAATAGACCTGTAGTGCAAATATAAAACCTAAAAAGATGGAATAATGTTGGAGGGAGGTAATGTGAGTGATTCATCGGATAGAGAAGTGGAGGAAGAAATGGGTGGTCGTTAACGCCGGATTAGGAACTCGCATGTAATACCGTAGATGGTCACGGCGACGAGCATGCCGATAGGCACTTCCACACCGTGCTTCAGGTTATCCAGAAATAGTTGCTGTGAGCATAGGCTCATTGAGATATATAGATTTGTATGCACCTGAAACTTGTTGTTGGTGACTCGATGCACGGGCCTGAATATATCACATCACGGTAAACTATGCTCAACTCCAGCTATGCTAAAGGTGTCTACTGTGAGCATTTACACTAGTGCTGGGTTGAAACTCCTATGTTCAAAACATGCCTGATTACATCTGCCAAATAAGTTTCAACCCAGCGCTGAGTGACCCCAGCTCTATCAATCTGAACGATTACACATAAAGTCACGGCAAAAATCGTTGCAGCGGCTCAGATATAGCACGATCCCACAGCGCAACAATATTGTACTCGTGAGAATGCAAATTATGAGGGAACGCTACTGCGTTCTGATTCAGTTCCACTCCAAGAAGATGAATATCACTGCCTTCTATTCTTGCCCTAGCAGAACTCATCAGAGCTCTTACCTCGTTTATATACACCAAAACGTGCACACCCAACGAAAAACAGAGAAAATTAACGCGAGATAATCATGTGACACAGGGGGCAAAGGCCCAGGCACGTCCAAATGAAGTGCCGTAAGGGCACCTAGTAGGGCACTTGCCAGGGCATGTTGCAGGGCAGGTCACAGGGCAGGTCGATTCCCTTATCTTCTTTGTTCTTTGTGAATAAAAAAAGACAAAGTGACAGTCCGTGTGAATTGATCAGTCCGCGGTCATTTGGACAGCTGATTTTGTTTGTTTTCTTCAATGTGCGCACTCCAACTTGAAGCTCACGTGGAGATTTCTTGCCCTGGCACCCAGGATGCCCTGTATATTATATTTGCCGAGTTTCAAAGAAAAATAACTGGCGAGATCTTTCAGCTTTGTTCAGTAAGTTGCGGAGAACTTGTGCGACACATGTAAATGGTGACATCATTGTTCACACGACACTGACAAAGAGAAAATTGACATGCTGTGTGAGATGCCTGGCACCTTCGGTGCAAGTGCCCCGGTAGGTGCCCTTACGGCACTTCACTCTGACATGCCTGGCTTTTTGCCCCTAGTGTGAGCGTGTCACAAGCACCGGCGCGGTTTACAGCTGTTTGCAAAAGTAATGACACTATCTACACTAAGTGGACAAAAGAAATGTCACATGCGTTTTGGGTCATTTGTAGGCCGAATCACTCCAAATAAAATGTTGGCACGATCTTCCATCGATTTCATGGCGATATGCACAATTTAACCCATAATATCACCACTTTGTTCTCTCACTAAAAATCACAAACTTGAATGGCTCACCATGAGCTCAAAACCCTATGAATTCAGCTACATGAATGAGGTTCATTTTTCAAGTACTTTGAGACTCTATACACCATTCATGCGTACAAGATGATGCCGCAGACTCGATTTTTCACAAAATGCCCAAATATTTTATTCCGAGAGAACAAAGGGGTGATATTATGGGTTAAATTGTGCATATCGCCATGAAATCGATGGAAGATCGTGCCAACATTTTATTTGGAGTGATTCGGCCCACAAATGACCCAAAACGCATGTGACATTTCTTTTGTCCACTTGGTGTAAAAATAGTTAAGAGAAAGCAGTTTTGAGGTGCCAAATTGCCAAGTCCATTTCTCATGCATTTCTCGACGGATTTCTTCGAGAGTAGGCGCGTTCGAAACCGAGTAAGCGGGGCTTGCATACCGTACCCTACTCACCCGGTATATTACGTAATTGAATGTTCCAAAATCCCGGCTGTCTAGTTTGGACGGGACGCGGCAACGGCTTTTGCTCCCTCACCAGAGAACCGACTCGGATGAATCCAGATGATTCTGAAAGCATACATCAAGGCAACCTATATCCCAGCGCTCTAGAATGAAACACACATGAGGGGCACCCGCAAGAATGGATTACTGATTGGTAGTGAATATTCATTCCTAGCAGGGTGCCTTGAGGAAAAAGCAAAATATAGTTCACCATGGAGCTTTGCCTCAATCCCCGCTTTCAGAATCATCTGGATCCATTTGAATCGGAGCTCCAGTGGCCGAGAAAGGGCCATTGCCGTGGTTGGTTTAAACAAGACTGCCGAAATTTCGGAACAGTTAAATTACGTAATTTACCTGGTAGGTAGGGTACAGTATGAAAGCCCCGCTTGCCCGGTTTCGAACGCGCCTACTCTCGAAGAAATCCGATGAGAATTGGATGAGAAATAGGCTTGGCAATCTGGCACCTCAAAACTGCTCTTCTTTCATTTATTTTTAGATAGTGTCATTAGTTCTGCAAACAGCTGTAAATGCACAGCACATTTTTTGAATCCACGACACATTTTTGTGAAACACCACAGATAACGTATGCCGGATCACTTGAGCACGTGAGAGGGAAGACAAAATTTGCCGCACCTCTTTCTTCATACCAGCAACCCCTACGTGCTCACATGTGGACGACGCATCAAACAGCGAACACGATGGGTTCGGCACCATTGCGCTCAGACGAATATATATACGATTTTAGACTCCCCCAGTCCCACTCCTGCCCATTGATACAGTGGGACTGGTCACGGCAAGTGGGGTTCGGGTGTCCCATCATGCCATTTCTCGGCAACATTGTTGGCCGGAATTGCGTGATGTGGGTTCACAGTCTTATGTCTTGTCACACTGCCTACATTACCGCGGTGGCCTGATTTGACCGGTGAGTTCATTTTGCTCGTGTGAAAGGACATAGTGTACCACGTTGCAGGGGAGCAACGCCCCAAGGACCGTGGCAGAGCTGTTGCCTGTTTTTGAGGCACCCGGCAGTACCGTGAACGTTATCGTTGCATGAAGACGCAACCACCAGATAATTTTCTTTGCATTATCAAGGGGACTCCAGCAGAGTTAAAGGTGTTTGAGTGTGGATAATCTGTTTCACAAACCTACCCAGGGTTTCCCGTCATTCCTGCCGCTTCAGCAGGTCTTGAAGAAAATTTAAGAATTTTATTTCATTTTGTCACGATTCTTTCAAGCAACCAACCTCGTCATGACCGTGACCACCCAGGAAAAGGCGACGCGACGGTCGGCCCGTTACCGTGACCGTTGCTCCTCTACAACTCGGTACAGTATGATTAATCCTTACCCGGAGAAAAAGCCTGCAACAAGTACTTTCATCACATCATAGAGTAGTGGTAGTTTGTGCGACCTATGAGTGACTTACTGCCTATTGATTTTCCTGGCCAGAGTAACAACAAATAGCAGCTTTGCTGCCGCTTTCTCAGTCTGATTTCTGGTGTCTCGCGGCTTTCCAAGTCTCGACGGCCCGCATCCTGCCGCGTTTTACATCACTAAGGCCGTCTCTAAGGTAGTCAGCAACCGGTCACAGTGTCCTGCATCCTCAATTCTCCTTACAGTACCTTGAACACTAGGTCTTACGGGGATTCCCAGTACTTTCATGTGAAAACGGGACAAGAGGCAGCGGCAAATTTACGGCCCAGTCCTGGGTTGAACGCAGATATCCGTGGTAAAAGCATATGCACCTGCACCAGGGAGGATTATTGACCCAGTTGGATTCTGTCATCTGTCTCGGGCTGTTTTTAAGGACGAGGACTCAATGAATTCGGAATACGTTGAAGACTTGACTCAACGCCGAGGCACCCCTCCACGCCGCAAAGCAAAAAGAAAACAAAAGCAAGTCGCATATATTTTCCATCTGTCGATGGTTCGGAACCATATCCACGGAAAGTCGGCCCTTATATTGGACTTTTTATCACGGATCATGGATTATGGATTATACATCATGCATGTTGCGTCCATCCTTCAGTTTCGTTTCTTAGCCATCAATAGGGTTGTTCACAGTTGCCCTTTTTGCACCCTTTTTACTCCCTTTTTGCACCCTTTTTGCACCCTTTTTGCACCCTTTTTGCACCCTTTTTGCTCCCCTTTTTGCACCCTTTTTCATGCCTGGTAGAAAATGTACTATAAAATCTAGAAAAATTCACCCCAGTCCTTTTTGAACATTTGAGGTGATATGTGACCTTTGAAGAACAATATGAGCACCCATGCTGCATGCAATGGAGAAAGGGAGCCAAAAGGGCCCGAAAAAGAGTGGAAAAAGGGAGCTCCAGCCAGGGGTTTCACAGTAGCCCTTTTTGGCA